>JANIWD010000025.1:0-141386 GCA_030557875.1 Candida neerlandica
CTTGGACTTGCAAACAGACCAGAACTCCTCGATAGCATTCAAGTTTGGCGAGTATGGAGGCAAAAAGACGAGCTCCAACCCACTCAGAGCAACCAATAACTGAAGGTCTCTGCGTTTGTGGATAGCTGCATTATCAAGAATCAAATATTTCAACTCTTGGAGATCGTCATTGGTACTGATTTGCTGAAGCACACTTTTGATGAACATGTAGAAATGGTTGGCGGTTGTGCCTCTTCCACTGGACTGAAGTAGGGCACTGTCACCGTTTATTTTCCTTTTCTTGTTTGGTGTTACACTAGAGGACTTTCTTGACTTCAACACAATGCAGCCTTTGGAACAAATAGCACCAAGAAACGAAACATTCATTCCTTTGGTTACTGGAACCTTGGTCACAGCCTTTTCTCCAACTTTAGACCACCCGTATTCACGTCTCATGCTGATGTTGAAACCAGCCTCGTCAATGAATACACAATTCTTGTTAAAGTCAAGTTTGTCTTTGTATTCTTCTGCCCACTCGTACCTCTGCTCTTTGACCTCATCCAGTCCTCTTCTCATTGCCCATTTAGAAATCCTTTTGACACTGAACTTCAAAGTTCTGGTAACAAACTTGTAGACTGTTGAGACGCTTGCTTTCACATCATCGAAAGTGTCTCTGAGTTTCTCCAACAAAAATTCCAATGTTACAGTGGCATCTTCTGTAATCAATTTTTTCAAGAATTCTCTGTGCTCGTCGGTGAGAAGAGGTTTACGCCCACGCTTCTTCGGTGTGTCGTAGATACCGTTGATTTCATTTACAATTTTACGATTCCAGTTCCTCTTCCAAGCGTAAGCGGTCTGCAAGTTTATGTCGTTGAGTTTTGCTGCTCGGTATGCTGAACAACCTTCTTCAAGTATCATATTCCAGAATTGATGTCTCTGACTATCAGAGTAGTACCGGTATCCGCCTCTCCTGTGGTTGCTGCTTGCTTCTACATCTACATCAATGTCTACATCTTCTTCCACATCGATATCGATATCGTCATTCCCGTTCAATTCAGCATCGTCAAAGTTAGTACTAGTTAAACCATTCAATCTTATATAGTCACTGTAACTGAAGCACGGATCCAACAGTCCCAATTCAGTCTCCAACGTCATCTGGTCCATATCTTCAACATGGAACCGGTTTCCAAGACTATCAGTATACCCGTCCTCTAATCGTTCCAGTCTAAAATTCATACTTACTATTGTTATGACTTGTATTATTTCCTAGTTGATTTGGATATCATATAGAAAAAAAGAAGGTGTACCCAACTGCTTAGAATTACAATGGAAATGGTAGAGTATTTATAGTCGAAGATATTGCTGCCCGCCTTTAGCGAGTTCTAGGTTTTGCTGACTAATAACTGAGCGACTGCTTATCTAATGTCACGCATTCTGTTCCGAGACTAACAAAATTTTGCTGGTTAACCTCACTACAAGAGAAAAAAACGTGACCAGTTATCAAAAAAATAGTTTAAAATAAACGCATCTGTCTAACTTTGAAACAAATAGCCCCATCTAGTGTGAACAACTACGGTCATGCAGTGTAAGATGATACACACCCTGGGGTTCAAAAATTTATCTCCCGTTGGTTGAAATAAATGTGACCGCCTTAGTTTGAAAATAATGGTCACGTGGTTCATAAATATTGTCGCACTGGTTCAAACAATTTTGTCCGCCTTGGTTTACAAATTTTTGTTTCATTGATTTAAATAATTTTGTCGCACTGGTTCAAGTATTTTTGGTCACTAGTTCAAACAAAAAGGACAAAGACTGTATAGTTAAAAAGAAAAATATGTAAGAGAACAGATAACACGCGATATTGATGTTTAATGTACGGCAATGAACAATGAGGTCTTTAACCCTAATGCACGTGACATACAAACATGCATGACAAAATATCTGATGTGCTACCAAGTGCAACAGAGAGTGAAAAAAAAAAAGTTTTGTCTCAGTGGTATGCTCACTCTTCTCCCCACCACAGGTCGACTCGCACTTGGCTCGTACGCTTTTCACCTCCAACGAGTTAGACAGAAGGAACAAAAAAAAAAAATTTTCAAATTTATCAAGGCTCTTCCCATTTTCTTTTCTTTCTTTTCTTGTTCTATCACACACAGTCCACAGTTTAAAAAATGAAGTACATCCAAACCGATCAAATCTTACAAGTCCCAGAAGGCGTTACTGTTGAAATCAATGCTAGATCCGTTAAAGTTACTGGTCCAAGAGGTGTCTTGACCAAAGACTTGAAACACGTTGATGTTACTTTCCAAAAAATTAACGAAAGAGCTATCAAAATTACTGTCCACAACGGTGACAGAAAACACGTTGCTGCTTTGAGAACTGTCAAATCCTTGATTGCTAACTTGATCACTGGTGTCACTAAAGGTTACAAATACAAGATGAGATTTGTCTATGCGCATTTCCCAATCAACGTTAACATCATCGAAAAGAACGGTGACAAATACGTTGAAATCAGAAACTTCTTGGGTGAAAAGAGAGTCAGAGAAATCAAAATCACTGAAGGTGTCACCATGGAATTGTCTACTCTCCAAAAGGATGAATTGATTGTTTCCGGTAACTCTTTGGAACACGTTTCCCAAAACTGTGCTGATATCCAACAAATCTGTCGTGTCAGAAACAAGGATATCCGTAAATTCTTGGATGGTATCTATGTCTCTGAAAGAGGTACTATTGTTGAAGAAATCTAATTTTAATGTGAAGGAGAATGAAGGATTTTAATAATTGATATTTAAGTTCCATTAATAATACAACTATTTTTTTAATTTGATTTTACAATGATATAATTGTGTATAGTTTTTTTTGCAAGGGTTTTTTGTTTGGGTTTATTTTTAATTTTGTCTTTATTTTTTTTATCACCGTGGATCGTTACAGAGTCTCAATTAATAATAAAAGAGCCACCTACGATCACACACTTTGCAAATTTAATCTCTCAAATCTTCGAGCGAGTAGTTCTTATTGACCGTTATATTGACCGTATTTTCTTGATTCAACCGAAGCAGGATTATGATTTAAGAGGATGAACATCTGCATGTTTGAGTTGGTCTAATCGGTGAAATGATTTCACATTAGATGAACTGGAATTGAAGGTGTTTTGCTTTGAACGGACCGAAACCGCAGTCCCTTGAGTGAGGATTGATAATTCTTAGATCCGGTTAGGCTTGAAAATTTCACGATCTCTCTATAATGAAAAAAAAAAAAAATCTAACCAAGTTAATGTAACAAGGGCATTCACCACTTCATCTCCAAAAAAATGTCAATTAAGGTAGCATTCTTGGGTCCTCAAGGGACATATACTCACCAAGTATGTACTTGCTCACTATTGATCTGATTCTTAATTGTTAATGTGTGTACTAACAAACAATGCAAGGCTGTGATACAACAATTTGGAACTGATAATGTGTCTATATATCCACAACAAAGTATAGGCGATTGTTTCGAAGCCATAGACAAAAGAGATGTCGATTATGCAGTTGTGCCTTTTGAAAATTCTACCAATGGACAAGTTGTCTTTACTTATGATTTGTTACGTGATTGGTTTTTAGAAAAGGGTCAACATCCGAATTTCAAGGTCGTAGCGGAACAATTCGTTGCCATCCACCATAATTTATTAAGTAATGCACCAGATATCAAGAGTATTAAAACCATATATTCACATCCACAAGTATGGACCCAAGTGAACCAATTTTTGAAAACCATTCCAAAAGAAGTGACTAGAATAGATGTGGGGTCAACTTCCAAGGCAGCAGAAATTGTCAGTCAAGACAAATCCAATGAATCTGCTGCTATATCTTCATTCATGAGTTCAGAAATATATAAATTACCTATAATACAAAAGAACATCGAGGATAATTCAAATAATACCACTAGATTTTTGATCTTGGGATATAAGCAACCACCACCTACTAATGACGATGAACCAACATCAAAAACCGTTTCCTCGATCATGTTTAGGTTAAACCATGACAATCCAGGGGCGTTGTGTGATGTTTTGGTCAAGTTCAAGGAATATGGAATCACTTTGAGTTCTATTAATTCAAGGCCTGCAAATTTACAACCATGGCAGTATGTCTTTTTTGTGGAAATGATGGGAGATATCCGTGAAGGAAACCTCGTGGAAGAAATACAAGAGTCTTGTTTAGATTTGGTTGTATTAGGTACATTCAAGAGAAGTTGGAGATACAATAACAATAAATAAAATTAACAAACAAAGAAACTCTATATAGCACAAATGTATATTTATTAACGCCAATAAAAAATATCTATATCTACTCCCGTAGAAAAAGAATAAAGAACCTATTATAACATGGAATGATAGAGAAAACCAAAAATAAAAAAAAAAAAAAGAAAATTTGAATCATTAATTACCTATCATGACAATCGCCCCTCATTTCATGTTCTAATTACCAAACTTTTGGTAGGTCCAATCGGTGTTATCCAAAGGACATGCATTTCTTGTTTTTAACCATCTCTTAATACAATGTAAATGGAAAGCATGATTACATACACCCCAAGCAGGGATACATTCTTCGTTTGTAGTTCCCATTGAGTTTGGTTGACATTCAATACATGGTTCCATTAAATGATTTCTACAAATTGCACAATTTTCAATTTGCATATCCCATGACCAGAACGCCACGGCAGTCCATTTCTTTACTTCAAATTTAGGTTTAGTTGTAGATGATTTGGTAGGTTCTTTGGTTTCGACTTCTATGAGACGTGTTAGTAATTCTGGTGAGCATGTTTGTCGTATCAATACGATTGAAATATATACACATACCATCAACGTCCATACGATCTTGATCTTCAGCCATATTTAATATATGTATTTCTTGTTATTAGTAGTATTGGATTTAAAATGAACTGAATATCAAATAATTTGGTGATGATAACTAACTGTAGTAGTTACTGTATGTGTTGATTAGAAATTGCAATTTTTCTTCTCTTTACCACTGAAGTTTGTCTCAAGATTTTTAGTATTTTTTTTTTTATTTAGTTATTTGCTGTCTGACGGGGGGCAAGAGAGATAGATTTTTTTTTGCTCTGGCGTTGCCGTTCGACGGAATCGAAGCGAAAATGGTGCTAAGTATGGTCGCAGCAGAAGAAATCGAGACCGACACACGGCAGCTGAATAATTAGAAAAAAAAAACAAACATAGAACAAATCTACAACTTTGACAACCATCAATCAGATAAACCACCATATCCATATCCACATTCACAAACACAAATGTCAAATTCAAATTCAAACGAAGATCTAATATCTTCATTATACCCGCCACCTCCTCCATATTATAAGTTTTTCACCCAAGAGAATATCCAGAAACATTTGGATTGGGAAATTGAACAAAGACAACAACATCAACACCAACAAAAAGAAGAACAAGACAATGGAGACAAATCGGAAGAACAACAAGAAAGCACAGAAACTGTTGTGCCTCCAGGAGAGTTACGTTTCTTGGTCCCACCAAAGCAACCAGAAGGTACTCAATATAGAGGGTATGGGAACATCTGGTTCTTCGAAGATAAATTACCCAGTTTAAAAGATTCCCAATTGAAGCAATTATACGTCGATGATGATGAAAATATAACTTCGGAAACTAAGATTAAAGAATTACATAAATTGATGAATTCATTATTATTGAATTTCTTAGAATTGATTGGAGTATTAAGTATTGATCCTAGTAAATTTGAAGCCAAAATTCAGGATATCAATTTGATATTGATAAATATTAACCATTTGTTGAACACTTATCGACCTCATCAAAGTAGGGAAAGCTTGATTATGTTGTTAAAGAAACAAATTGACCATAAAAAGAATGAAATTAACAATATTGACCAGGTTTGTAATGATATAAAGAGTAAGATCAAAAAATTGATGGAGGAGCAAGTACCTAATGTGGAGCCATCGGATAGTATTGAGATGGATGTTGTTGACGAAAAAGCTGAGGTCAAAGAGGATATAATCACTAAGTTATTAGAATCTATACGATAGTTTTTTTTGTATGTTATGGTGTAAAAGGTATATATTAATTTTTCTTTTATGTTACAATCTATAAATGAGAACTTTTTATTTAAAAGAGATCCAAGAGATCGCTGTTAACATTAGAGTTCTTATTATTGTTTGTAGATGAGTTTCCTGACACACTTAACAGTTCAATCCCATGTGTCGAGCTTTGTGATTGCGATTGTTGTTGGGGTATAGTGTTGAACAAACTTAAGATATCATTTGTTGAAGAAGGTGCCCCAGCATTGAGTTGTTGTTGTTGATGTTGTTGCTGTTGAGGATAAGCTCCAGGTGGAGGTGGAGTACTAAACAAATCGTTCAATTCATCCAACAAGTTTCCAACGTTACCAGTGCTTGCACTACCATTGTCGGCTTCAACGTCTTCATCATCATCAAAGTCAAGCAAATTGTCGTCTCTTGAATTGTTTATGATTTCTTCCTTTGCCATGTTCTTCAAATCTTCAATTCTTGATTTGTCCTTAGTTCCAACTGGAACTCTGGTGTACGCACTTGGATCAATAAAAGTCTTTGCTGGTTTGTAGTAAACTGAAGACAAGGTGGCCAATTCACTCATCAAAGTGTCCAATAGGGCAGGACTGAATGATGAAATTGTTGTTTCAATTGGAGGTAATTTGGTTAATATAATCTTCTTTTGTTGTTGTTCAGTAGATGATGAAGATAACAATCTCCAATATATATAAGCTTTGTCTCTGACATCAGCATTTTCACATTCCTTAGTTGCTAACTCTAAGATTTTTTGCAATAAATTAGAATATTGACCACCAGGTAATTCCAAGTTGATTTTGACGACGGTGGTCAATATATTCAATTGTAAGATGGAGTCATATTCCAAAAATTCGTCAATCAAAGAAGACAATTTTTCATGCAAGTTGGAGAAATATTTTGGATATTCACCCAACAACCAGATATAACCAGATAATGCTTCGTTCTTGTCCAATTCGTCAACATGATTGGAGATAACAGGAATAATCAAAGTTGCCAAATCGTTCTTTCCCGGGTAACGTCTCAAGATATTAGTCAACACCACGACAGATTCATTGATAATCAAATCACCTCCTCTTTCATCAATAATTTCATTCAAAAGATTTACCGCCTTAACAACACTATCTTGAAGTTTAATAGCAACTGAACCAATAGATTTGATAGCCTTGGTGACCAATGCAGGTTCGAATTCCATGGCATATTCCTTCAATTCTCCCAACAAAAGCGCACTGTTTTGTTCACTTGCCAATCTGATCATAATTTCTAATTTCTCTAATTTCAAGTACAATGGGTCGGAATATTTAATGAAAAAAACTCTCAATTCTTTTGACAACACATTTGGATATTTCTCCAAGATAATTCTAATGTTCTTCAAACCAACATATTGAGCTTCTGGGATGGAAACGCTGACTAAAGAAACCAATGGGGCAGACAATTTCTTCAAGATACTATTTCTTTGAGTCGTAACTGGGATTGATTGCAAGTGGTGTAAAATAGCTTTAATAGAACTCAAAACAACAGATGGGTTAACATGTTGTAATTGTGGAATCACTCTTTCCATAATGTGGTTGGCTTCTTCTGCGTCATTGGTATCATACTCTGTTAAGGTTGTCAAAATTGTGATTCTACCCCATTCAGTACATTCATTGAGACATAACAACAAACTGTTGATAACTTCTCTATTCAATGCCAAGATAGTCAAGTTTGGATTAGTATTCATATCTCTGATTTCGTGCAAGGCGTTGATTGCATTAGCAACAACCATTGGATTTGAGTCTGACAATAATTTCTTCAAGTCATCCAAGAACCCGTACTCAACACACATTTCTGGATTCAAATCAAACAACTTTGCCACACATATGGCCGCAGTTTTTCTAACATAAGGGTTTTCATCGGTGATGGTTCTATGCAATGGAATTTCCAAATACTCCACCATTTTTGCAACTCTGATACATCCCATGGTTCTAATAGCCAAAGCTCTGATTAATGGATTTGGGTCTTCGGTATCTTGGACAAAAGTGTTGACAGCCAAAATACACAATTCTGGATTGGATTTGGCATAGTTCATTAAGTATAGATAGACCAACTTCTTTTGCTCCAAGTCATAAGTGGCAATATTTTTCAAAACATCAGGGAATAAGGAAGATACATCTTTTCCAACAGTCATTGCTTGAATAACCCGTTGTATGGCATCTTTACGTTCATGTTTGTACTGCGATACTAAGCCATTCTTCAATTCAAATGTTTCACCCTTTTTAGGTCCCACCAAGAACTTTCTTAATTTCCTTTCAAGTATACTGTTTACCTTGTTGAAATTCTTATTAATACTTTGCTTATAAGATGTCGACATTGCTTGGATCTAGGAAAATGAATTAAATCAAATTGAAAAATAAAAAGCAAGAAAGAGAGCAGCTATCGTAACGATGTTATTGTTTTGTTGTCCGTATTTTGATTTTTTCTCACTACCTTTGATTTGAACGAAATGAAAAATATAACAGCTAAACCAGAGGATGTCGCGGGAAAATAGAAAGTCGTACATCACGTGTATGTCGTGCATTGTGTTATATGGATATCCTTTACCAGTAGTTCAGTCTAGCAGAGATGGCTATTGACTGGTAAGTACATATTCATTACAGTTAAGGATGATAAAGTCATCTTGGATGTATTTCATAAATACTTCTAACAATTTTTGGATTAAATTGGTTGACATATTGACACAATATCAATTAAAAACTAATATTTGATATGATTACTGTTGTCAAATCAAACAGAATCACAAGAGAAATGTACTTACTGAATCAACTTTCTATTTGGTGACATTAATGATCATCCAATACTCTAAGCATATAGAGATTTCAAATTTCTTGTTACGTAATTATTTTAACTTTCGTCCCCAATCTCAGACGGAGCTACTGAACGGAAGAGCCCTAAGGTTAAATCATGTTTAGGATTGCAGTATTTTTAATAACAGAAAGATGATACACAGCAGGAGAAGGCGGGAAATAAAATGGAAAACTTCTCGCAGTTTCTTAAATTAGATTTACTAAATAGGAGTTTTTGAAGAAGATATCCAAAACGGAAATCTTCTCCCTTTTTTTTTATTTTTTTTTGCAGAGCTTTCATTGTTCAGTTTCCGTGTCCGAAATCCTGGTCACCGGAGATCTCTTTGCTCATAATCAACCCCTAAAAGATTACATTTGGAAAATTTCATTCTTTTTGGTATAACCACCATAGAACCAAATTCAAAAATTCAAAATTTGAAACCAACATACGAATACGTATTAGACTGTTCCTATTTTCAATACTTACAGCTGCATTTTGTTTTTCTTGGGGCTGTCATATACGTCTCTTTTGTGCATTATCTGATTGCCGCAAAACGAAACCAAAGCGAGACCCCTTAGAGATTCCATTAGATGGTATTACCACCGAAAAGAGACGGAATCACCATTACAACGATTAAGTTTTTTAGACGAATACGTAATACAAAGTGAATAAATTTCTGCTTATATAATCGGCAGTTTTTCCTTTATGTTGTGAAGGTAAGAGAGGTCTTATGAGTAATTCATTTTTCTTTTTTTTTCTTCATAATAGCGCCATAGCTTTGACAACTGAAAAAACAACAGCGCCACCTGAAATTTAAACAATTCTCTTTGGCAGTGGTGACGACACGTGAAGCTTGTAGGGATATATAAACCGTTTATTCCCGTGTTTCTTTCATACAATTACGTAGAGCAATACTATTTTCCAGAGAGGCTTTTTAAGGACGAGGTTTCAGGAACTTCTAGTGATTCGTTCTTATTGATTTTTTTTTTCAGACAGATTTATTCTAATGGATTCTTATAAAATGATACCCCAAAGTGGGAGGAAAAGAGTTGTTCGTTGTCTAAGTTGCAGAAAATTAAAAATAAAGGTATGTCCGTCATATCCCCTCAAACTTACGATAGATTTTTTTTTGTCCATTTTACTAACGTTTATGCTTAGTGTGATGAAAGAAGACCCTCTTGTGAATACTGTCTACACAGAGGAAAGAAGTGCGTTTATCCTACAGAAAAGGTTACAGAAACTACAAAAGCAGACTATAACAGGGACCCAATTTGCATTGTTCCTCAAAACATCTACTATGGAGAGTTCGTAACTTCATTGTCTCAAGCTGAATTTGACATCCTAAACATATATATCGAAAAATACGAACTCGTATTAGCTTTTGGGTCTAAAATACTTAGCTCTGCTTGGAGAGAAGAAACGAGGGGTCTCGTTTATCAGAATCAATTGCTCAGGAAATCTTATTTAACTATGGGTGGTCACATGATATTGCATTTCGAAGATGAGGAAGTACTTCAACGATCAAGTCAAATTACTGAACATACAGTTGATTACTTGAGGTCAACTGCTTTGGTTTCTGTTTATGGAAGAAAAAATATATTCATCAAAACCATTAGACATTTCCACGAAGCACTAGGTGACTTGATGAAATATATTGTTAAAGTCCAACTTGGGCCATTAACAGAGATGGAAGCTAAGGAAGTGTTTGCTTCAGGCATAATTTTATACGGCTATATGATCTATTCTTACCCTTTTCTTCCATTGCTTTCATTTGATGATCAAGAACTAGATTACCTTACCATCTCGCTGAAGTTTGATGCAGTGGAGAGAATATGTGCACAAACGTTAGCTAAGTCTTCTTTTTACAAGTTTTTCATAATTCCTGAAGACATAGGATCTCTTAATGATCGCTCATGCCCAGTGATTGTCAACTTGCACGAACACCTAATGAAGCTACAATATCATATTTCTGAAATATCGGGCTCTAGTGATATCGCACAAATACCAGACACAGAAAATCACGTAATGAATGAGGACGAATTATTAATATGCTCTAGAACCTTACAAGTGTTTGGTTTAGGAATTCAACGAGCAGGGGAATTAAGCTGCCCTCATCCAATATTCAACTCAATAGTAAACTTTGGAAACGATTTCTGTCGCATAGTTCACAATAGAAACCCATTTGCATTAAGATTATTATTTGTTTACTCGTGCATTGCTGTATTTTGTAACTACTACATCAACAGGAAAATGAATGTTTGGATGGATTTCATTTGCTGGTATAAAAAGAATGTGTTTGAAAATTATGGAGGTTTCTCATATCAGATGGATGAGGATATATATTACTTGGCGGTTGAAACTAATCTTATTATTCAATGTCATCAATTTAAAGATTTTGACCCAGCTGTTTATTTGTTCATAAATAAGTCTTTCATCCCTGTATAGTGATATTTCTCAATGTAGTAGTCGTACTACAGTTTGCATTAGCGCAATTTACACGATGCTACCAATTGTGTAATTACACGACTTATCGTTCGTTGTAGTCTCTACTAGAATTTTTTTTTTTTCAACTTCTGATATATAGGATGATTTTCTATTGTGGGACAACCAACATAATACAAAGGAGTCTTGCAACACAACCAATGAGCAGGGTACCACTTATTAAAAAACATCCATTAGGGTCAGTTGAAAAAGCACGACTATTCACATCACAGTTAGCCTTAGCGCAAAAAACTCCTCAACATTATTTTTCAACAAAGAATAATTCTCTATCGAAACGCCATGACAATACCGATGGATCTGTTCTTCGTTTGGATCGCCTTAGACTGCCAACCAAGCACCATTTGAATTTTATAACGAGAGCAATAAATGATGATACTGCTGATAATGCAAGACCGGGCAAGGGATTATTCCTGAATCACACATTTGATCTTGAAGAGTATAATAAAGGCAGATTTAATGATGAAGTAATGAAACTAGCCAAACAAGGTGCAATAAAGGACATAATTGCCAAAGGAGACAAGTTAACTCCAGAATTAATTTATCAAGTAATTGGACAATTGTTAGAAGGTTGCCCTACTATGCCTCCAAATGCATCAAATATCGAAGTTCCTTGTTTTGAAAGTCGAGATAACATACGCTTTGATTATCCATATTATAACTTTATAAATTCGAAAATGCCCCTCATTTATGAACTTCTAAAGGATACAGCCGATGGATCGATATTATTACCATATAACGTACGAGTGAATTATCACATGAACGATATAAAAAGAATGATGTCTTATGAAACAGCCATCGTAGACCTGGATCCAAAAACTATTCTATATTATTTATCTTTGTTCATTCATAACTATGAATTAGAAGAGTTCAAGAAACAATTCCATAACTTAATAATTAACACCAAAAAAACATTACCAGGTTCTGTTCTAGATTGTTTGGTTCCTCAGTTGGTGGGTCATGATATTGTGTTTGAGAATTTATTTTTCGTTTTCCAGTTATGGATGAATTCGCCCAAATGTGATCCACCACTGGCAAGACTGATTAGCTTAATTCTACTTGAGTTCCACCGTTTTGGAACTGCACAGGAAATCAAAGAATTTAAAAGATTAATCAAGAAATATAATGATGAGTATCTTGTAAAGACCATAGATTATCAATTTGAAATCATCAACAGAGACTATCTCAAGTTTAAAAAACCCATTACCCAAGAAGATTTAGATAATATTGCATCTATGGCTCCTGTTAATGGAGATATCGAATTTTATTATCGATGGTTATTTTTCATGATTCGTTATTCAAATATGGAAAATATTAACTTTACACTTAAGTTGTACAAAGAATCGGAATGTAATACTGGATTATTACCTTCGAGATTTTTCAAGTTGTTACTTGATTATTATGAAAAACACGATAAATTCATCCCATTGTTGCAATTACTAGAAGCCTCCAAAAATTCAGTTTCATTTGATCCAGCATATTTGTCAACAATTGCCAAAACGTTTATTTATTCATATTCCAGATTTGCACCCCAATTCATAACCCTGTTGAATGAATGGATAGGAAAACAATGTTTTGAATTGACGAAATTATCTTCGCAGTTCTATCCTTATCACTTGAGCACTCCAATAAATAGAAGAAAGTATAAAGAGCCTGAATGGGAAGAAATTAAATTTGATCCCGATAAGAATATCAGTGATTATCGATACCAGGTTGACTTTAGGATACAACAAGGATTTCACAGTTTGTTAGCTCGTGGAGTCAGACCCGATTTCAAAATAGTTTTGGATACTTTTAGGTTTGGGGATTTGGATGATAGATTAGCAATCAAATATTTATTGATCCAAACCAGACTATATAATCACAAGAATCAGAAAACCATGGAATTAAGATCCTTGAAACACCCAACTTTGGAAAAAGACGACTTGTTAAGATATTTTGAAACTAATAAAGACGAATTGAATGATTCCCATAAATTCTATTTTTCTCGGATGTTAATCGAGTTTGATTTATTGGAAGAGGCAAAATTTTTATTGGATACCATTGACGATACCTACTTGAATGATAAGAATAAAATGTTTAAAATAATATTGGAGTTACGAATGTACATGATGGCGAATGATTTTGAAAATATGAAAGATGCATTAACTAGATTCAAATTACATGATGATCAACTTTATGTTTCTCCATATTTGTTGAACCAAACTTTGAGTGTAGAAAATGCATTGTATCATAAATTAAGAAAAAATCAAGAAACTATGGACCAGGAAATGCTAATTGCAGGTAAAGATTGCTTGATGCAGATGAGGTTCTTTATTGGTGATGTAAAATTGCTATTAGATAAGGATGAACAAGAAATGAGTCAATTGATAGATAAAACCATTGATATTTTAAATCAATGGAAAGAAAATGGTAAATAGAATCGATTTCACTTTGTAAATAAATACAACTGTACATATATTCAAACACTTTCCTTTTCACGGACAATGAACTTGAAATTTTCCTCCAGTAAGTCCAATGTAATAAAATCAGCAAAAGACATATATATATCTCTGAATAACAATTGTCCATCCTTGTACTCGACATAATATGGAGGATCAGGATGGAGTCTAAATTGAATATCCAACATTTCTCTTTCATCTTTCACCCTAACCACTTTGAAATGTTCAGCAAACTCAGTTGGAATTGGCACATCAGTATCATCCCCTACTATATATAGTGACAATTGTGAGATTTCATTCTGCGAAGAACCAGCACCACCAGCACCACCAGCACCACCAGCACCACCATGAATGATAAATTCTGGTATTCCCACAGATTTATCATAATGAATCATAGTCAAGATATCGCCAATCTCACTCTCTGACATCCACTCCAAATACCCATCTGTAATATCAAATGATAAGGACTTTGTTCTAGCTACGATTGCCCCATCATTATCCTCGTTTTGGGTGAAGTATATAGGGCTGTAAAACTGTTTGTGTAAATACGCATCAGCATCATTACTTCCATATGGTCGATGGGCCAAATCATAAATAAGCTCCCTTATTGAAGTCAAATGAACAAACTCAATCACTTCATATATCTCATGAGCTGTGGTTTCCAGAAGTTTAGATCCTTTGGGTGAATACAAATCTTTAAATTCCGGCTGGTTGATATTAACTAGATAGAATAGATATTTCCATTCTTGTGGTTGATAAGCTATTGGTTCCGAAAAGTCGAATTCAGAATCTTCAAAGTCACTATCCTTATATTCGGACATGATGGCAATATTGATCCAATAAATCAAGAAGGATGATTGAAGACACCATTGAAATTCAAGGAGTGGTAGCCACGTTTTTTTTATTTGAAAGTTTCTAATTTATCCAATAACCCTTCCCTAACTTCACTTTTCAACCTTATTTCACAAACATTGCTAGAGTTCATAGGAGTGTACTTTCTTGTTTAAACTTTGAAGTCAATTTCTAATAATCAGCAAGGGTATTTATCACGTGACA
Organism: Candida neerlandica; assembly: GCA_030557875.1. Taxonomy (NCBI): domain Eukaryota; kingdom Fungi; phylum Ascomycota; class Pichiomycetes; order Serinales; family Debaryomycetaceae; genus Candida; species Candida neerlandica. Next base: position 14,865 of record JANIWD010000025.1, read on the forward strand.
TATTCCTGCATCTAATTTTAGTGGTAAGTGATATTTTTAGGATTTGCGTGTATCCATTGTTATTTGAAAATATATAACTAAAGAGAGAAAGCGAGAAAAAAATGCACATTCCATTCCAGGGCAACACACACTCACACACACATTCCATACAGAGTAATTTGATTAATCAAGTAATAATCTAAAAGTTACAGCAACTTTCTAAACCTCATCAAAAGTCACAACAAACACCGGTTAAAGTTATGGTAGAAAGTCTAGGTAGCACAAAAATGTGGGAAGCGGTGGTATGTCATTCGTCCTTTTCTTATCTTTTTGATCCAATATAACCTGTATCATTTGGTCTCGCTGATTATTTTGTCTCCAATATAGTGGGCAAAAACATAATAGCGATTAGCAGATGATGTGGTTATTTTTTTTTTTAAAATTAATTTTTATTTAAGATTGTCAAATTCAGGGAAAATAATACTAACATTTGATAATATAGGATCATTCATTAATATCTAGTTTACTATCGAGAATATCATCCACAGTGGAATGTACAATATGTTCGGAAATTATGGCGGTACCAGTGACAGCTGAGTGCGGTCATTCATTTTGTTATGGTTGCATATACCAATGGTTCACTAACAAGGTGAATTGTCCTACCTGTCGGCACGAAATAGATAATAAACCTACGTTGAATCTACAACTAAAGGAAATATGCAAAAATATACTCGACATAATAATTGAATCACGTTTGGAGAATTTCGAAGTGTTAAAGAATCACAAATTGGAAAGTGAAAACAATTATAATTTGGATGTGAAGAATAAATCACTATTTGGTGATTTATTCAACTCAGCAGTTACCTTAATCGATCATTCAGATGGTGTTCCAAGATGTAGCAACTGTCACTGGGAAGCACACGGCTCAGTTTGTGGACATTGTGGTACCAGATTCAGAATAAATCCAAATTCTCGATACTCGGGAGATAATGACGATGACGAAGATGAAGACGAAGAAAATTTCCAAGACGTTATGGGAGGATATCATAGAGAATTAGATGCATACGATTCAGAGGATAGTTTTATTGATAGTCGAACAGCAAATGAAATACCCATTGAGTTGACTGATGAAGAAGGGTCGGTTGGCTTAAGCGATGATTACGAAGGTGAGGAAGGTGACGATGACTCTATTTCGCTTCTATCGGTAGGCGATGACTATCAAGAGTTGGTTTTAGATGGACACATGGAAGACGAATGGCACGGTTTTGAAAGTGCTAGTTCGAGTATGTTAGATAGAACAAATTCCAGTGATTCGGACAACCATTCTCGTATTCACCGTGAGTCCATGGATCAAGATGATGTTAATGAACATGATGATAGTGAAAGTCATACACAAGATTTTGAAGACGATGATAACGATTTGCATGATGCTCACCATGGATACAGTTCCACATCTCCCCCTAGTGATAATATAGTGCAATTAAGTGGCAATGAGGATGATGAGTACTATGATTCTGAAGATTTACGTGAAGCATTGAATGAAGCTGACATGTTTGATCATGAACAACTTGACGAAGATTTGAGTGATGGTGGTAATGATGATGAAGATGCGTTAGAGTATGGTTATGATTCGAGCGATATGGTCCATGGATTGGAAGACGATTTCAGTGATAGCTATTAGAAATTTGCAACGTGTTTTTAATAAAATTTTGATTTATGTTTATTTTTTCTTAATATATTTAGTAATAATAGCTTACAATACGTTTATCATAGTGTGATCATACTGGCGCATCTTGGTCGTGTGCTAACCACACAAACCTCCCACCAATGGTATTTCGCTTGTATGAAAAAAACAAAAAAAAAAGAAAATGATGGATAGAGAAGAAAAAAAAAATGGCCTCATATATATCTCTATATAATTATTCCCTAACCAAAGAGTATGTATCCTTTTCTTATTTCTTCTTATTCTTATTCTTCAATTGTTATTCAGTTATAACTAACTTCAAATTATCTATTACTTACAGACAACAAAGATGAACCCACAAAGAATTATTGAATTACAAAAACGTTATCAAAACACTCCAAAACCATTATGGTTGAGAGGAAAACAATCTGCTATGATTGTTTACCCATTCTACGCTTTATTCACCGTTGCTACTGTTGTTCCATTGTATTACGCTGGTAGAGCTGTTGCTGGTTTAAAAGATGAATAAATGGAATTTTAGATCATTCTTTTAATTCTACACTTTTGCTCATTTGTTCATTTGTTTCATGTCTGTTTTTTTTAATATTCAACAGTTTTTTTTAAATATTCCAGGAAATTAAGATGAAATTATTCATTAGTTCATTGATTAATTTATCTAAATAAAATATACAAGTATGTTTTGATTTTTTTATTTTGAAATTTGGAGAATTGGAGTTATGGATGATAAAAGGATGGCATTTACAATTTACTGATTAACCCACAAACTAATGAATATACTTTTGAATTCCCATTAATCAATGATCTGAATTCACACAAGGTGTCAATTAATTCAGAATTGGAAATGGGTAACTGAGGATCATATTTCAATTTAAAATATGATATAATGATTGAATTATAACCCACGATATGCTTTTGTAAATCATCACCATCATCCTTTTCTCTCATTTCTGTAACTTTCTCTTTGTATCCTGCAATTTGTTGATTGAACAATTCAAGATCGCTTGATGTAAACAAAAGTTGCTCCTCCTCTTCTTCTTCTTCATCTATTAGATTGACTAAAATTGACAATATACTCCGTGTCATGTTTGATATTTTCTTACTTGTGGTTAATGTCATATGTGGAATCATGATTGAAATCCAATTATTATCTATCACTTGATGTAATAGGTCTCTTGGGCATGTCATAGTTAACTTATCCAATATTTGCATCATCTTGTAGTCATTTACAGAATATATGCCGTCTTTAATATTATTAAAAGATGCATTCCATAATGGTTTGAAATTGTATAGTAGATCATCAATAGTGAATTTCTCTTCTTGTGCACCATCTAGATACTTCAACATCAACTCCAATCCAAGTTCAGTTGGATCTTCTAGCTGTAATAATGCCAATTTCTTACTTATCACGCCATATTCAATTACATATTCAAGAAATTCAACGGCATAATTCCCACTTATCAACTTCTGAATCACATCACGATAAATCTTTGGAACTTGATACCCATTTATTTTCAATTTCAAACCCCGCAAAACCACATGAAGTTTAGCCACATAATCATGAATTAAGCTTTGATTCAGTTGAAATGCTTGAAAGACAACAATGGAAGAAACATATCGTATAATTTCCTTATCGGAATCAATCAATTTAATAATATATCCAAATAGAGCATCGTATACTCCTTTTTTGTGCTTTTTGTCAAGTAATTCCAACAATGACGAAAGTTGTAAATTGGTTATATCCGATTGTAATCCATCTATTATATCCTGAAATTGACTCAATTTTCCTGACGTTCGTAAATCATTAACATTGATAACATGGTCTTTGTCATCATCATTATCTTGATCCTTTGCAAAATCATGATTTTGACTGATAGTTTTACCCAATTCCCGTTTTACGTCAATAGCAATTTGATCCTCTATAAGAAAACTACGATCTTGGGAATATGTATTTGCAATTTGTTGGGGCAAATCTGGTTTTCGAAGAATAGTTGATTGTTGGATTGGTTTATCTTCTGATATATGATCAAAATTCAAGTCGATTGTAAATGATACCGATGTAGAAGAGTCCGAATTATCCCGACCTTCACCGTATTCCCCGCATTCATCATCATCATTATAATCATCATCTAGAGCCACCTTTGGAAGTTCTAAAGGAATATCCTCTATATTGCTCAATAAATCATCCCATGTATCAACTGGTTTCTTTGTCTTTTTCTTATCCTTGGGTTCTGCTTTTAGTTTTGGTTTTTTTATTTTGGGAGCAGGCTTCTTGAAGAAGTGACTCTTTTTATACCTCGTAGGTATGACCTTCAGCTTGGTTATCTCTTTCTCTTCTTTAAGGTGTATATCTATATCAGGGAATATATCTCGCATGGTCTCTTTAGTATCAACAACATTATCATCATCTGGTAGGTCAAAAATATCATCCATATCGTCCGAATTAGATGTTTTGGTAGTAGATAGTCTTGCTCGTTTTGTCGAATTACTTTTCTTTTTAGCATATGTTGCCATTGTTCATTAGTGATGGTGGTTGCAATATTATTATACTAGGTCGTTCAAGTGTTTGTTTGTAGTTTTTGAAATTTCGAAATATTTTCTGTAGCGCGTCTGTATGCCCTACCTCAAATTGGCACAAAACTGCTGCCAATATATGGAGGTCTTTTTGAAACTCCCTTTCACTGATAACACAGAGTGATACCAATAAATAATACCCTTATACATAGGTAAAATCCCTACATTATACCAAGGGCAATGAACAAAGAAATTTGGTTGTGTAACAAGGACCAAAACCAAACCCCCCTTTTGACGCATACACAATTGTTGGAACTATTACTTTTGAAAGAATATATATACATTGACTATAAACAGATATTGAGGGATAGTAACATTCATCATCTAATATTTAATAATAGAGAGTTGCCATCGCCACCTTGTTGACCAGGTTTACCATTTGGCAAATAAGTAACGTTAGGTGAGCCAGCCAAAGTATTTGCAATATCTTTAGAAGCTTCCAATCTACGAATCATCAATAAACCATCACCAGCTTTAGCCAAAGCTTTGGAAACAACATCAGCAGATTCAGCTTCACCTTCAGCTCTAATAATAGAAGCTTTCTTTTCTTGTTCGGCTTTCTCGACAAGGTATTTCGATCTTTCGGCATCTTGTTGGGCAATTTGTTTTTGTTCAACGGCTTTAGTAAATTCTCTACCAAAAGTCATATGGGTGATTGAGACATCTTCCAATTCGATATTAAATTCATTGGCTCTTCTGGATAATTCTTGTCTGATTCTAGCGGAGACAACTTCTCTTTGAGTAATCAATTCAGCTGCATCGAATTGGGCCACAATGGATTTCAAAACTTCATTACCAACGGCAGGTAACACTCTTTCAGCATAATCCAAACCTAAATTTTGATAAATAGATGGCAATTTTCTAACTTCTGGTCTACTTAAAACTCTTAAAGTTAATGAAACATTTTGTAAATCTTTAGAACCAGTTGTAGTGGTGATCACTCTAGGTTCTACTCTAACATTAAAAAGAACAGCCTTTTGTAACCAAGGAATCAAGAAATGAGTACCTTCACCGATAACATTTTGTTGAACCCCTTGCAAACGATCAAAAATAATGGCTCTCTTACCACCTGGGACATCATACATGGATGATTGAGCTAAGGCAATAGTGATACCCACTGGTAATGCTATTTTGGATACAAGATCAGCAATTCTTTGTGACATTGTTACGTGTGGATGTGTACTGTAGTTTGTACTGTGATTGGAAGGATGGTCTCTGAGGGGAGTTATATTGATTGGTAGAGAATGAAAAAATTATGAAGGGGAAATGGCAAATTCTATGAGGTTTGAACCGGCACACTACTTTTCGTGTGCAAATGTTAATTTGCTTACAACGTTTTAATAATAACAATACATTGGTTGTTAGATACACTTGATGTATCGCTATAAATATGTTTTACATTAAATCTTCCTTATCTATACATATTCGTAGAAGAACATATATGCACCTTGTGCATTCAATACTTCTTCTTCTGATACAACCCACACATCTTCGTCACTTATTCTAAACCAAGAATCTCGTAACTTTCTATAACAAATATAATGACCGTAATTATGTGATCCATAATGTGATATCACTGCTCTCAATTGATATACGAATTTTGGATCAATTGGTTGTTGTTTCTTGAATTCAGCTTGTTTAATATGTCCGTTTACTTTGGGTTCTTCCCCTTCTTCTTCAGAATCATCGGAATCTTTTTCATCATTATCCGACTCTATAATTTCTTGTTCGGACTCTTCCTTTTGTGATTCCATAACTTCATCTTCTTCTTGTTCTTTTTGTTGTTCTTTGTTTTGTGAATCTGGTTGAGGGACAATGTATGGGGTCAAATTCAAGTTGATTGGGAATTTAATACTGGCAGGATTCTTAACGATGGAATAGGTTCTTGGATCAAACACAGATCGATTTAAATGCATACACAACAAACTTGGAGGACGTTCTAGTAAAATTTGTTTCTCTTTACTTGATTGTTTAATTTGTTTCTTGATGGTTAATTTTTCAAAAGCTTCATCTGTTACACAATGTTTCTTTAACTCTTCTTCAATTAAATCAACTCTGGTTGCAAGTTGTTCAACGAGCTTGTTGGAATTACTATCCTTTTCTTTTAAATCCTTCAATGTATCAATTAAGAAGTCTCTGGTTTGGGTTAATCCACAACGGTTACAATTCACTTGATCGATAACTTCAGGCTTGATCCATTCATTCAATAAATCATGCAAATCCACACTTGAATAGTTATTACCTAAATTCAAACTCAAACCACTTATGACACTGAATCTGGTACCTCCAACTTCGCCACAAGTTAGACATCCAACTTTTTCTGCAGAGATACCATCGACAGGAGTGATCAATTCTAATGGCATAACTTTATGTTCAGCATCATCCAAATTTGGATCAACTTCTTCTGCTGGAACATACACGGTACCTAATTTACCTAGTCTCTCGCAACCGGTAATTACAGTTTTTAAGTTCCTAACATCAACAAATTTATTCTCGTCCGATTTAGAATTTTCGTTTTCTTCTGGTTCAGGAGTTGGCAACCTAGAAGAACTCATTTTTTTGTATTCCTTTTCCAACAAATTCATTAGCAATTGATAGAATTCTTGGGCATCTTCTTGATTATAACCTAAGAAGAAATTTTGTTTAGGACCATTTGGCATCTTATTTAACAATTTCTTGGTACTGAATTCTTTTCCTTGACTTCCATATTTTCCGTTCAAACTGTCTAACAATGATTTTAACGCATTGGTGAAAATTAATTCTGGTTTTGGTTGGTTTGATCTCATGGATATAACTTCACCATTTGGTTTCTTATCCAATTCAATATCAAGGTATAAGTACAGATCAATGAATTTCAAAATTTCTTTTGAAGATGCCAATGATTGAATAACGGAATTCATAAAACACGTGTTTCCGTCATTACTTAAACCACCTACTACTCCTCCATTCTTAATAGCTATTTCCTTTTCTTCGGTATTTTGTTTATTGAATCTTAAATAATTTCCATTCCCGTTTCCAAATCTCGAATAGTTCATAATGCTTCGTACAAATTTAGGGAATATATTAAATACTGATGATACTTTGGATCCTAATGTTGATGTTGTTGATGTTGTTAAATAGTATAAGGATATAAATATTAAGATTGAAGATGAAACGGTTGCAATTAATTTATTTTTAGTGAATAAAGTCAACTTGAATAATTGTAAAAATAATGTGAAATTAATAATTAAGAATACGATAATTCTTTTGGATAAAAACATAAAGGGTAAATGAATGGTTGATGAAAAGAATGATTGATGGGAGTGTCTATTTTGTTCAAGAAAGAGCGGGATGTTTGTTTATCGTATCTCTTTCTGAAAGCTGATGATATGGGTAGATTTGACAGTTGGTGTTGGTTCTCTATAGGATTGTCTAAATAACTTTTTGCTGATACCGTGGGCTTAATGAGTTGTTCGATGTTATAGGGGAAATGAGTGTTTGATGCAAGCAATAATTAAACAGATCTTTTCTTTTATTTCTTTCTTGTTTTCCTTTTTGGCAATGAATTAAATTGAAATGACTATCTCCATGTAAAGGATTCTTTAATTGATCTTGCGCAATGTAGAAGATATTAAACCAAAGGAATTAAACAAAAAGGCAAAAACGATAAAAAAACAAAATAAAATCATCATAGAAAATTTTTCCTTCTGTATAGAAAATTTTTTTTTTGTCCCAACCAACTTTATCGTAACAAATCACGTGCAGAAAAACACGCGACAAATATTCATAGATAGATCAAGGCTTATATTCAACAACTTAAGTTTATTACTATTAATGATTGGAAAATAATATACAAACATATATAAGATATAGACAGTCTATACTCTCCTCCTATTTATTAATTTCAAAGAAAATGAACATGAAAATGAGAAAAAACCCTTTCAGAAAACAATCAGTCTTTGTTCTTCATTTTATATATTTTTGTTGTACCAGAAAACTTTTTAAATTTTTATCAATTTTTTTTTTAAGGTCTACCAGGTCCTCCAATATATTGATGGGGTGCATTTCCATTTCTTGGAAAGTTTTGAAATTGAGGTGGTCTTTCTTTACCCCAACCACACTTTAATGGTCTTCCATTGAGGTTGAAGCCAGCCAATTGAATAATAGCCAAAGCTGCTCTCTCATGAGTGTCGTATTTCACAAATGCACAACCTCTCTCTGGGTGGAACTTAAAATCTACTATAAATCCAAAGTTTTGCAAAAGTGGGATCAATTCTTGTTGTTGTGTGAAATGAGCAATGTTACCCAAGTACACGGTAGTTTGCCAGGATGGTGTTTGTCTCAACACTATGTCGAACGATTGTGGTGACATCACTGGCACATTTTTATTGACATTGCCTTGTCCATTGATTGGAGCGCCCAGAGCAATATTTCCATTATTCAAACCTTGTAACATCTGTTGTTGTGGTTGTGGAGGTTGCTGCTGTGGTGCTTGAGGTTGCGATTGTTGCTGTGGTGGTGGCACTTGTTGGTTGATATACTGGTTGTTAGGTATCATATTCTGTTGGAAACCATTCATGTTGTTATTATTATTGTTGTTGTTACCATTGTTGTATTGTCTGAATTGGCGATTGTTATTGCGGTAATTTCTGAACCCATTACCGTGTTGGTTATTAAATGGCTGTTGTTTATGGGAAGCCCAATTACATCTGATAGCTCTACCACCAAGCCATTCTCCATTCATGGTTTGTAAGGCCAATTCCGCGTCTGCTTGTTCAGCAAAAGTCACAAAACCATAACCTCTCGATCTTGAAGTTTGCATATCCCACATAACATGAGCTTGTTTCAAAGATCCAAACTTGATAAAAGCATTCTTTAAACCTTCATCATTGACTTCTGGACTCAAGTCCCCAACAAAAATATTAAATAAAGGATCTTCATTGTTCAACGTATTGGCAATTGTTGCTGATTGATAAGCCCAGTTTACTTTGATCTCAACATTGTCAATCACTCTACCATTCAAGGTGTTCAATGCCATGTCAGCAATATCACTTGAATCATATTCAACAAAGGCGTAATTAAAACCTGGCTTATTTTTATCGTTTAAAACTTTGATGGTTTTTATAGGATTTCCGCCAACGGAAAATAAATCCTTGACCATTTCTTCGGACGAAGATTTTGGTAAATTACCCACGTACAAAATCGTGTTTGAGACTTCACGTCCTCCCTCGACTGCAGAGGCTGGAGTCAACGGGGTCTCATCTGGAGGAGTAGAAGTTGACTCTGGTTGTTCTTGTTGATCTTGTTCCTGTTGCTGTGGTTGTTGTTGTTCTTGACTTTGGGAGTCATGTTCTGGGGAAACTTCTGTTTGGGAACTTTCAACTGGTTGTTGAGGTTGTTCTTCTGGGATTGTTGATTCTGACATTTCTTTTAGAATTCCTTTTAAATATAGATAACCTTAATTAACAAAAATAAAATAACTGAAATACAAAAAATACCTTATATGAATTAAAAAAACAAATTAGACAATAATTAATACTAGTAATTTCTCTTTTCTTGGGGTAGTGGGAAACAAAAAGTTATATAGATAAAAAAAAATAGGGAGATATAAAAAAAAAGATGGGGATGCTTCTAATAAAGGCAGTTAATCATAAATTGATTTAGATTCCTTATCCTTTATTATTCTTGGATGGTTCAGTAGAAGGCAATAATTGGTGGAAGTTGAAAAAAAAACCTCACTTTGTTGTTGGATTTTTTTTTTTCGGTAACTCGTTGTGATTCTCTCTCTCAATCTTGTTCGCTTTTTTTGGTTTATTCCCACATAATTTTTATTTGCACACGAATCAGAAATTGTGCACACCACAAACAAACAAACAGAGAGTGGATTTTTTGTACATAGTAATTTATTATAGGACGACAACGACGACGACGAAAAAAAAAAATCAACGATTCGTTTAGACTTTTTTCTATTTGGTTTTATTTTATCTTTATTTTATTTTTCTTTGCATTATTTTTTTTTCCATTTAAACAAAATTGTATGGAGATAGAATGGTGGTGTGGAATATATATCTTTTTGTAGAAGTGATTACAATGATGTAACTTTTTTTTTTGTCTGTGTAGTACGAAGTATGAATTCTTGAATTGGGTTTCCATTTGTAGTTTAATTCCCTTATCAACTTATTCTTGAAGAATCCCACAAACCTTGATTCAACAGGCGCGAATTTGTATCGAGACATTTGGAATTTTGTGATTGCTTCGGAGTTTGTGGAAAAGATCCACCACAGTCATACCGTGTTCATTCCCCAAGAAAGTTAATAACCCAATTGAAGTTGTAGTTGTAGTTGAAGTTCTAGAATCAGTTCTAACTTGCTTAATAGTTTATTTCCGAGGATGTCGGTACAAAGCCAGAATATTTAAGTGGCTTACAAAAGGAAAAGGAAAAGCAAAAGGAATAGTTTTGGGTTGTATTCTGGTAGATTCCATTGATTTATCTTATCGAAACAGCAGCTTCTCTGCATTTGATGTTTCTTGTATGCAAACTTACTTCCTTGACTCGAAGATGTTATTCTCATTAATGCATTTTACTGGTTGCAAAGTTCTCTTTCTTCGGCTCGAAAAGCAAAAACAAAAGCAAAGCTGAAACATTTGTATACTTCACACGACATCGGCGCGTTGCAAAAAAAAAAAAAAAAATTCATCGGGTTTCTTTTTTGATCTCATCTTTCGGCATTACTCCTGGCCCCCCTCTCTTGCAAACCATGTCAATCAAACTCCTTGTAAAAGATGCACGCCAAGTCAAATCAATTAAACTGCATTTAGAACAGAATAAATTGTTGAACAAATCATACAAGATTCAAAAACAAGATAATGTGTTTCATATTTACACACATTTAAAAGAGATCCCTGATGATTTATCGGAATACGAATTTGAACTATACGAAGAGAATGTCCCTGAACCAATTACCCTTACTTCAGTGATACAAAATTATTGTAAGGAAAAAAATATTAAACCATTGGAAATTCCCAAGCGCTGGTCAATCTATCCTCCTATGGTATTATTCAGTGCAAATAATAACGATGATGTTTTCAACGCAGCACATCAAGAATTATGGGAAACTGTTTTATCACAACAAAAACACATTTTTGGAACATCCAACATCACACATATTGCATTGAATAAGCCAATCATTGAATCAGATATCATGAGGCGCCCGCATAACTTGATCCCAATAGTAGGGGACTTTGGACCAGACTTCCCAATGGATGAAATTCCAACTGCATCAGATTTCGAAAATGCATTTTGGTGCTCGGTGGTTCAGAACGGGATATATCAAACCTGGGCCCCTAAATACACTATGTTTTCCCGTGGTAACATCAAAGAAAAGAAGAGAGTCCTGGATAGTTGGAGAAACTTGTCAGGAACAATTGTTTTTGATTTTTATTGTGGGATTGGATATTTTTCCTTGTCATATCTTAAGAATGGTGCAAAATTACTATGCTGGGAATTAAATCCTTGGTCAATCGAAGGGTTCCGAAGAAGCCTCGAAAAAGCCGGGTACAAGTATAAGATTTACACTCGGGATGACAACAATTTTGATATTTCAGACTTGGATACAGTGGATGCATGTTTATTTTTGGAAAGTAACGAATACATCCCTGAAAGGATCAAGAATGTTAATAAACATAGTATATCCATTAGTCATATCAATTTGGGATTGTTACCTAGCTCCAAACCTTCGTGGTGCATGGCAGATAACTTGAGAGAGAAATCAAACATTGATACAACGATCCATATCCACGAGAATGTGCATATCGATGAGTTTTCCCACATGCAAGGCGAAGTACAATGTAAGTTCAAGTATGGAGAGGTGCTATATTTAGAAAAGGTCAAGACCTTTGCTCCTGATGTGTGGCATATAGTTATAGATGTTATAAATAGAATCTAGTCATACATAATTAGATGGCCAGTTTAATTGAGCTGGATGGGATAAATCTTTCTCCGCGGAGGGATAACAACCGCGCTAAAAAAGCAGCAGGTCGGCTTTTGGGAAACTTTTGTCAAGTTGTTCCCCCTTCTCTCTCCAAAACCCCTTTTTCTTAGAGTGTACGAATCTCGTGTTTTCTTGCTCTTTTATACAAATATATAAAAGAATATAACTAACCATTATGTGTAATGAGGCTGTATATCCACAGAATTTACGTGATCATCTTCTATCTGTCACAATGGGGGTTTTAATTTCTAAGCACGACCCATGCACAAAACCTATTCCGTGAGAATACAAAAACGAAAAAAACCCGAAAAAAATCTAGGTTGGTGTAAGTTAGACCTGCCAAAGCCTAAAATGTTAAATTAGACAAATTATTCGGGCTCTAACTTGCTCTCTCTCGATTCCAATTTGCATTGTTGAATGTGGTCAAGAAATGTTGAACGTTTCAAATAACAAAGAGAGGTCATTAGGTTGATTTGTAATCTCATTTAGTAATTTCAAATAACCCAGTTCTTTCATTTTTTTGCCCCGTGGATAAGGCAGGAGTGTTTTCTGGAAATATATTTTGCTTCTTTATCAAACCATTGGCAAGTTTTGAGGTGAACACGACTTCTTATTATTTTTTTGTTTGAATATTTCCTGGTTTAATTCAACGGGCATTAAAAAATCACGAGAAAAAGGCGCAGCAACAACTTTTTCCACTTTTTTGCAATCACTCCAGACGGGTCTACTTTGTAAGCGTTTCGCCCAAAGCCAACAACATCACCAGTAGATTTTTTTTTTTTTTCAAAAAAACACACATACACTAAATTAATTTAAATGCAAACACTATTAAAACTATTCTCACGAGTGGTGTAACGGTAACTAATGAAAGCCGGGCCGGTGGGAACAATGCATTCAAGACAAAAAAATTTGACTTCGCTTTCAAGTCAAGAAAAAAAGACTATAGAATAAATTCTATGATAAGTTTAATTTAAGTTGAGGGGGGTCATGATTATCGAAGATCATAAATGGATAGGTGTTCGATAAGTAAAAAAAGATCATTCAATGTATATAACCATGGAACATTCCTCTTGATAAATAGAATGGTTTGAAAAATATATATTCCTTCTGTGCCTCTTTTCAATTTTTCAAAATAATAAAACAAAAAGCCATAAAAACACTAAAATAAAAAAAAAAATTAAAAATAAATAAAAAAAAGCCGACCAATTTTACTGTTAGTGTTTGTGAAATATCCAATTTTTTCACTTACCATATTTCCATACATTCGAGTTATTGCATTTACTACGCTTTACATATTACTTTTTAGTTTTACGTTTGAGTAATCCCATACAATACAATACAATTGTACAATTAACAACAACAACAACCAGGAAAAAAAAAAGTTGTCTGATCAATTGTACACGACTAACAAAACTTACAGAAAAACAAAATTAAGTGAGAGAGAGCTAAAGAAAAAAAGCAATAAAAAATATTCTACCATCAGGCACATTCTATAACTATCAATTTTCTTAGATAATCACCTCCGGAACTTACATATACATATACAAATACCCTTGCACTGGCACACCTACAGAAACAGGAAACCATAATTTGCTACGTATTACAACCGTACATTCAAGTTCCTTCGCTTCTAGTATTTCACCACCAATAACCACTAGCTACATATACCATTTATTCCCCGCGGAACTAATAGACAGCCCTTGAAGCAACACACACGTTCATATTCTATTTATTTGCTTCATAATATATCCCAGGTTCATAAGAAGAAAGGGTAAAATAGAGACCAAGTGCTATATTTAATATATCATTTCATTTCACTACCCACCACGATGAATTCCTCTAACAATGTTCGTCAGGAGGACGAGCAACAAGTATATGATGTATTTGACTTGTCTCCACCGTCAATAACCATTAAAGAAGACTCTGCTAATCAATCATTAGATAGAGCTATACTATCACAGAATCACAATCCAAACACGTTACATCATTATCAATTCAATGGAAACCAACTGTATCCCTTCCAGCAAAACCGACAAGAGTCACAAAACTCACAACACCACCAGTCATCAAATCAAATGAACCATCAGTATTCCGAATCATTTGAACCACCACCAGCTCCAACTGTTGAGTTGACAAGTGACCCCTTGCCAAATTTCAACTATCAAGGTAACAACATATATATGAATGACAATGCATCAGATATTTCCTTAAACACTAAGGATTTACCTCAATTCACGACTAATGAATATTTATCGCCAACTTCACAAATGAGCAACCAGTTCTCTCCTGGCCATTACCATCAATCACTGCAGGATTTTCTTCAAGTCAACACCAGCTTGAACACCAACAATAGCAACAATTTACTTAATCCAAGGTCCCCTAGTCAATATTCATCACATTCATTGTATTCAGATAATTCATCACAACCAGCATCACCTTATTTGGATGCCGTGTCACATGTCAGTAATAACAGTTTTGTGCCGCCGCAAATACCTACTGCATTATCTGATGTTGGGTCAAATCGACCAGGTCCAAATTCAAACAACTTGAATCCAAACCACTTTGATACGGTGAATGACTTTTTGAATACTGAAATTGCACTTGGTGAATCCATAAGTTCAACCAATCTTCCTGCGATGGAACATTCATCGAGAATGAACAATCAAGAAGAGTTCACCAGTTTCTCATTGATGGAAGATAAAAATTATGATCAAACGTCGTTTCAAGTACCACAACTCAAAAATGAATCTGAAGGTAATCAATACAACTTTTCAAATCCACAAATGAATTTTGATTTTGATATAACCGTTACCCCTCCCCCACAGCTGGACACAAAACCATTTCCAACCCAAGGAAGTCAATTTGATGTTATGAGTACTGCCGCAACTAATAATTCAAACCAATTGTTGACGGAGAATAATTTATCAAACTATAATCAATTGATACAACGTAAAGAAACTGAGGAAGATTTGAATGTGGAACGAGATGCCACTGGTATTATCATTTCCATAAACCAAGCACCCGAAGTTGTCGCAGCAAAGACCCCATCATTGTTCAGTAACTCATCAGCAAATTCATCAATCCATAATTCTCCAAGAAGTGACATTGACTCCAAGCAAACACACAACAACAACAACGGTGGTTCCGGTAACAGTAACGGTCTTATACCGAATTCCCAACTTCTTATCCCATCTCCAAACTCAAATAATGACAATAAAGATTCGCTAAACCCAGAAGAATTCCAATCTATGAAACGAGGTAGGAGGAAAAGTCATGCATCCAGATCCAATGCCAGTGTTTCACCTCGATCCAAATCACCGAATGATGAAAATGAAGAAAAATTACAATCCCGTGAAAAGATGTTAGAATTGGCTCTTCCTACAAGCTCATCAAAACGAACCCAAAAACATCCGTCATTATATGGATGTCATTTGTGTGATAAACGATTCACGAGACCTTATAATTTGAAATCCCATATCAGAACCCACACCCAGGAAAAACCATTTATTTGTTCTCGATGTGGGAAATCATTTGCTCGACTGCATGATAAAAAGCGTCACGAATTGCTACATCAAGGGGTGAAGAATTTCAAGTGTGAAGGGTTTTTACAAGATGGAACGAAATGGGGATGTGGTAAATCGTTTGCCAGAGCTGATGCATTACGTCGACATTTCCAAACTGAAGCAGGTAAACAATGTGTTAAACGTTTATTAGAAGAAGAAAATTCCATTGGTTTACTTAAAGATGCTGCGGATGATGGAGGTGGTGGCACAGTTGGAGACGGAGAAGGAGACGGAGATGGAGACAATGAAGATGATGAACCTTTAGTTACATCTTCATCGTAGTCTTTGGATGGATATATATATATATTATTAGTAGTATTAGTATTTACTCTTATTCTTCTTTTCTATAGTTTGTATTTTTTATTTAGTGTTTAAGATGATGATGATTTTTAAAGAAGTTATACTACTGTGAGGAAGTATAGATATAGATTGAGCAGGGATATATCAATAAAATCGAAGTTATAGAGGCGTAAAAAGGGTTCCACTTTCGTGATTCCTTTTTGTTTTTTTTTTTGAAGATAACAAATAAATAAATAAATAAATATATATTAAAAAAGTAAAATGATTGTTACGGATAACAAATATCTGAAAGCTAGATTGTATGTTGGTATTAGTTAGTAACAATATTCAATCAACCTATATCTTGAATTAGATGGACAAAGCCAAAATCGTCCCAATACTAACCATAGGTGTATGAATGTGGTTAAACTCAAATACAAGGCCAGATATAGCGTTCGCAACAAACGCACTAGGAATTAAAGCTAGTAATCAAAACAGAATTTGAAAAAAAAAAAATTTCGATGTGGTTCATCTTGCAACGTATTTATACTCTCTGAAATTTTTTTTAGGGTCGTGCGAAAGAGAACAGATTCAGAGTGGCACCTTATGAAAAAAAAAAAATTTAAAGATCGTACCCACATCCAAAATGGAAGCCTGGGGTTGACGTTCAAGATACCACCACAAGAACAACAACAACAACCAATTAATTAATTGACGATGTCATTAGACAATGACCATGATAATTTCATGGATTCTATGAAGCCAGCAAATTCTGGCACCAACAATGGTCTATCAGCGGCTGAAAAAGAACTAGAGAAAATCCAACAATCCAAACAAGAGCAACTAGTTGAACAAAACAAAAAATATCTCGAAGAATTATTTCATGATAATAGAAATCAACCGATCCGCATTAAGAATGTGCAAATTACTAATGGTCAATCATATCGAGATGGGTTCTTACAACTGCAATTCCTGCCGTTGTTAAATGGACAAGTGTTGTCATTGGAAAATTACTTATCTTCAATTAACAATATCTCAAAGAATTTAATCAAATCAGGTGTGGTTGAGAATTTATTAGTCAGTACCAATCTAGTTAACCCACCAATGTTCTCCAAAACACAATCCATGTATGTTGTGCCAGTGTTTAATGTCATTCCTGTAAAGAAATTTTTCGCCAAAACGGGAACAAACATTGGAAATGGAGAAGGGGACGGATATATTCAATTCCAACTTCGGAATTTATTTGGTGGAGGTGAAAATTTAATCTTTGATGCTATTACAGGTACAAAGACCCAATCATCATATTTAATAAATTATAATCAACCAGTGTTTAATAATGTGAATTATATTTCGGAGAATATTATCACTTTAAACACCAGGAAATTGGATTGGTTACAATCAAATGTAACCAGTAGAGGGATGATTAATAAGATATACACACAGTTTAATAATTCAAAATTGAATCATGAAGTGGTATTGGAAAATACTTGGAAGATATTAAATAATAATAAAAGTAAATCAATGGAAGTTATCCAACAATCTGGTTCCCAATATAAATCTTCAATCGGATATAATTTGATTTATGATACTAGAGATAACAAGCACTTGCCTAATTTTGGGAAATTTTTCCAATTAGGTGTGGAATATAATGGATTATTCAAATTTAATAAATTCCCATACTTTAAAACAGCTGCCCAAACTCAATTTGTACAAAGTCTACCATGGATCAATTCTCGGGTAATATTTACCAATAAATTAGGGGTATTATTCCCATTGAATGGTAATAAATCTTCATTATTAGATAGATTTTATATTGGGGGTCCTAATGATGTTCGATCATTTGTGTTGAATGGATTAGGTCCAAAAGATTATAATTCTTGTATTGGTGGTGATTTGTTCTTGAATGGGGGTGTTTCTTTGATTTCTGATATTCCAAAATATAAAGAATCAAACTTTAAGATTCATAATTTTATAAATTTCGGTAAACTTATTCCTATGGATAAATCCATTGGGTTGGTTAATAATTTGAAAAATTTAACAAATGAGTTTTCTATAAGTTATGGGATAGGTATATTATTTAATCATCCAATGGCTAGATTTGAATTGAATTTTGTATTACCTTTGATTACACATGAACGGGATATACTTCGAAAAGGAATTCAATATGGTATAGGGGTATCATTTTTATAGACTTAAAAAATTCTTTAGAACTTTTTTTTATTTTGCATTTTTTTGCTTGTAAATATATATGTATATAGATATACAATACAATTTTTAACCTAATTTCTATCAATCCAATCATCATGAACTTTAATAACTGCAGGAATCATCTTACTTTCAATTTCAACATTGTTTTCTATTTCTTTATCGGACAATTTAATCCATTGTTGATGATCATTAGGACTCACAAACACCACCTCTTTCTTTCTAGTTTGTAACAAGTTCCCAATAACCAATTGATGATGGTATCTTTCTAAAGCACTGGTAGCTTTTTTGATCAAGATATTGTTGTCAGTTTCCAATTTAAAACTTATAATCATTGCCCCTTGAGCCCAATTATCAACCAATCTACTTAAAAATTTCGGAACTTGAGCTAATCTAATCACCAATTCCCCATCATTAGTGGCTGAACTTTGAATTTTATGTTGGGGCATTCTATATTGTGGAATAAAAAAATCAGATACAGCAGCTGCTAAATAAAACAATGCTTTGGATTTCATAATATGTAAATTTTCCGAAATAGTTCTCAATGTATATAAATATTGATTAACAGTGGTGAAAGGTAATAGTAATAATGAGTTTGATTCTTTGGCTTGATTGTATTTTCTCCATACCACCAACATTTCATCAGCGAATTTGGAATTGATTTCAATTTTGTTATTTTTTTCACTCATAAAGTCCAAGAAACAATTCGTTGAATGACTATAATGTCTGGAATAAGGTAATAAGGAAAACTCTCTATGGAAGAAAATAACTGCATATCCATTCTCTAAGAAATATTCAGCACTGGTGGCACCTCTAGTACCAGCACTGAAATTATCAATGAATCTAACAGTGTTGTTTTCTAATGGAACAGTAGTACCACCCGATGTCACAAGGGCAATTCTTTTATGGGTAGTATGAAGATGGTAATTGATAAATTCTTGTACTTCTTTTTCAATTTCTGGTAAATATGTTGGCGGACTATGACTTTTGAAATATTCATCTTCGTCTGAAATTTTGGCAGCTTCAAATTCTGGAATACTACGATCAATGGCTGTTTCCGTTTCAGGGTTTGCCGTATGGAAATTCTTTTGTTGTGGAGGTGTCATTTTTTTTAAAGAATGAAGTTGGTTATATTCTATCTTCTCTAATTGATTGGGATCTAACCGATTTGAGTTTGGGTCTAGGAACGGAGTCAATTACGGTGACAAAAATTTAAAAATAAAGAAAATGAATGAGCCTTAAAAAAATAAAAAAAAAAAAATTGGTTGGAGAGAATCTGGAGATCTAAACGAGAACATTGTGTGTGGTGGTGGTGGTGGTGGGTGTGTACGTATGGGGACTAACCATTCGAAGAAAAAAAAAATAATAAAATAGTCATCGTATGATTGGAAGAAGTCGTTGAATGACTCAAATTATGAATCACTCTTTTGCAAACTGTTAATGATTCAGATTGATAAAAAATTTTGATGGATCCAACTTTGGTGAACATTTTAGAAATAATTTGTGATCGTAGAGATTTTCATTTTCTTCGCTAATCCAAACAAAAATTTACTGAAAATGGAATAGTAATTAATTAAGCTTTCAAGAATCATAAAAGTGATGTAATTGCTAAGAAAAGTTTATGATCAGAGGAATAGTTGATCCAAGAAAAATGCCTCTTTCAAGTGATAACAACAACAACAACAATCCAATGCTATTTAAACTATTGTAGCTGAATAGAGTAATACCAAAGAGAATGAGGCTACTATTGGTGATTTAGTTACTTTTAAGACTTGTTTAATTGCATCTAAATTAATGACCGCACATCAATAAGTTTCATTTTAGAATTCGCGTTCTAATTTCATCTTTCATTTTCCGTTCCCCCCTCCTTCTCCTCCTTGTGTTTGAAATGACAATCTTCCATGCGGTGGTGGTCGTAGACTCATAGAAAAGTTCTAGAACTGTTAGTAAATCAATTAAAAGAAGATATATTCCAAGCTAGACCCTGTTACCAATTACGCTTATCATATGATAAGATATGATGCAAACTGACAACGAATGTGTTTTAAACTTGTTTGGAATTAGTTTGGTTTGACACACACACACGCATGGAGCCCTTTTTTTTTGTTGTTGCTCTTCTGTGGGGAAAGTTAAAACTCCAGCTAAATTTCTCAATCTGGTAAACCAATTCCTAATAAGAATTTCAGGTTGAACTTAAATGGAAGCATGACTATAAGAATACCTTGATATCCCCGGTAGTAGTTTGTTGTTTTTATGTATATATATTTTGTTTTGGGATTGGAAACCAACGTATCCAGTCAACTACTCTTATTTCATAACCAATACTTTATAACTCATAACTAATGAAAGTGTTTAATTTGGCCATAATATTACCAGTTGTGTTCTCAACTATTATTCCAAGAGTAACCAACGAAGACAATAGCATATCGATTCCATCAAACAACAAAGAATACCAATTGCAAGAGAATGTAAATTTCGTCAAGGTTTCTGAGTCTACGAATATTGCGGAGTTGAAAGAATCTTATCCCAATGGTGACATTGTCAATGATTTGAATAACCCACGCAAGAAAATATTTATATTTAATGTTGATAATCTTTTATCCGGATTAATGAAAAAAGATGTAGCTGTGTAAGTTAGGTGTGTGTGTATTAACTAATGAAAATGTATAATGATATCCCCGTCTGTAACAAGAAAACAAGAAAAAAACGAAATGTAGGAAATACTTGTCGACGTAGGTTTGGGTAACCGGTCCGTGAGAAACTTCCTGGCGTACCGGGATTTTTCTACCCAAGCGCACAGAAAAAAAAAAGAACCCACTAACTAATTCCATACACATTAATAATTTTTCAACAACCTGTACTAAAATTCAATATTATTATAATATAATATTAATACCAACACACATAGACTATATTTGTATACATCACACAACATGTCGGCAGATTATTGGAACTCATCACAAAGAAACCAATGGCAACTAACCCGATTTTCATTACTCGAAGCTCGAAGAAAGGTATTGTTACTAGAGCGGAAAATGATCCAAAACGGATTGATAAAGGACCATCCCAATATCATATATGACTATAACATGAGGATATATTTACATAACCTTTTGATAAAACTAGGAAGAAGATTAAACATTCGACAAATTGCCCTTGCAACTGCCGAAATCTACCTAACAAGATTCCTCACTCGAGTATCAATCAAGGAAATTAATGTTTATTTGTTGATAACTACTTGTTTATACGTTGCATGTAAGATTGAAGAGTGTCCCCAACACATAAGGTTAATTATATCAGAAGCTAGAAACATATGGCCTGAATATATTCCTCATGATGTTACCAAATTAGCAGAGTTTGAGTTTTATTTGATTGAAGAAATGGATAGTTATTTGTTGTTGCATCATCCATACAAGTCTTTGATTCAGATTCGAGATTTCCTAAAGAATAATTATTCCCATTATGGGTTCAAATTGACAGAAGAAGAACTACAAAATGCCTGGAGTTTGATTAATGATAGTTATATAACTGATATTCATTTACTATTACCTCCGCATACCATTGCCATTGCTGCGATATATATAACAATTGTGTTGAAGAAGAACTTGTCCCATTTAAGACAGAGTAACAATAATAGCAGTAATAACAACAATAACAAGAACATCAACAACAGCAACAATAATACTAATAATAACAGCAACAACAACAATGATGCAGCTGGTACAACAGAGACGACGGAAGAGACTGGCAAAGAGATGAATATTGATGATCTCATGAATTTAACAAAGACCACCAACCCCAAAATAGAGGATAAAATGGATGTTGATAATCCAAATAACGAACCACAGAACCAATCGGAAACACAACAGGCACAACAATCGAATGCTGATCAGTTGAACAATTTCGATTTGGATATATTAGACGAAGATACGATTAAAATCAACAAGTTTATGAATTTCTTAGAACATTCACATATCAATCTCGATGAAGTTGTAGAAGCAGTTCAAGATATGATGAATATGTATGTGTTATGGAACAGGTACAATGAACAAGGGGTCAAAAAAGCATTACAAGTTATGTTATTAAATAGAATGTGAATACAAATAAATTGACTTTTTAGGTTTTAAACTTACGTGAATGCCCTCCTCCACTATATGTATAATAGAAACACTATGAGTGAGTGAGAGAGAGTGTGTGTGGGGAGGTGGCTCATCTCTCGTTCCCACCCATTCACACATCCACGCCCACGAGGACGTGTGAGGGATTTGAAACTAAAAAAAAAGAAGAATATCATTCTCTTGTGACTCGTAGACAGGCCGACCTGTAAAATTGCTCAAAGCAGGAGCAAAAGAGAAAAAGGAAAAAGAAAAAAAAGGCTATATGCGAGGCTTAACCGATATATACCGTGAACAGTAAGTATCATGTTTCCAACCAATGAACTAGAACTGCTTAGATAGATTGTGGGTACGACGACCATTCTTGAATCATTCGGATGCACTGGGAGCTGAAGGGGAAAAAAACACGTCAGCGAATTTTTCCCTCGGACTGGGATAAAAACCAAATCGGTTGGGATGAGTTAAGAAAAAAAAAAGCTAGGCAAAAGGTATTCCGCCGTCTCTATCGGTTGGAAAGAAAAAAACGAGTTAGCTCTTATTGGGGGAAGAAATGGGTCGAGACAGACAGAGAGAAAAAAAAAAAAGCAGAAACTAATTCATGGCGCGTTAATGTTTTGCCATTAAAAAAAAACAATTTAATCTGTAATAGGAGTAATCGATTCCTAAATAGATGAGGAGCAATTAAATTAGTCGTATCATGTTGAGATTTTTTTTTTAGATTATTTCGTTTACAAGTATTATAAATAAAATAACCATTCAATTTGAATCTCATTGGCTTGCTTATGTATGCCACATACTGCGTCGTGTATACGAACAATGGTTCAAACTTTTATATTTATATTTATATATAATTTTTTTTTTACCACATTGAGACAAGAAGTTTTTTTTTTTCTTTTTTTTTTTTTTGCTGTAAGCATTTTTACATCTTCTCTCACTGTCTCTGTCTCAGTCACTGTGTGGGTGTTTTGTATGTGCTATTATTATACAGTTCCTTATTTCAGTTACAAACTTTTTTTTTTCTTTTTTTTTTTTTTTTTTTCTTCTTTAGACAACCAAATCAAAGGACAACAATCAACTTTGTCAACCCTGACTATACCCCTTTCTTTCGCTAACCAATATTCATCCCAATCACCCTCTCACACCCATATCCACAGTGATGACATCCAAAGAATCCAATGACGTGCTAAGTATAGAACTGCAGCAGACCTCAATTGAAGATCAAGAGTACCATAATTCTTACTTGGCATTGATTGAGCGAAACCAGATAGCATTATCCAGGAACTTGTTGGCTATTTTATATTCCTTGCATTTCTTAACCGATAATCATAGTACAATTCACAAATATACCAGCAAATTTATTCGCTTTGAAAATGTGATTGGATTTGATGATAAATCTGGACAACCAATCTATGATATTGACATGAGTGATGCATACAACGTGTTCCATTGGATTATAGTGATTACCTTTTTGCGTTCATTCTTGATGAAGTTTTGCTTCGAGCCATTTGCCTCGAGATTCTGTGGCATTCACAGCAGAAAGGCAAGGACCAGATTTGCTGAACAAAGTTGGTCATTCACATATTATACTGTTAGTTTTATTTATGGTGTTTGTCTTTATGTAAATTCCCCATATTTCAATAACATGGATCAAGTTTATATCAACTGGCCAAATCATTACATGTCATTTGCATTCAAGAGTTACTATGTGATCTCGATGGGGTTCTGGTTACAACAAATATTCGTGTTGAATGTTGAAAAACCAAGAAAAGATCATTATCAAATGTTTAGTCACCATATTATCACATGTTTATTAGTCATTGGCTCTTACTATTACTACTTTTACAGAGTAGGTCATTTAATTTTGATGTTGATGGACAGCGTTGATATTTTCTTGAGTGGTGCCAAAATGTTAAAGTATGCTGGTTTTTCCACTGCATGCGATGTCATGTTTTTGATATTCTTGGTCAGTTGGATAGTGTTAAGACATGGTATATACAACTACATTTACATCCACACTTGGAGCAATGCCAATGCATTAATGGGTCCCGGAAGATGTGTTGCAGATCATGTTCAAAAGAGATGTTGGACTCCAAGTCTCATCAATTACTTCATGGGGTTGTTGGGTGGTTTACAATTGATTACCTGTATTTGGACGTATTTGATTTTCAAAGTTGCTTATAAAGTTGTTACCGGTAAAGGTGCCGAAGATGTCAGAAGTGATGAAGATGACACCGATATTGAAGCCGATGAGGAAGAAATCGATGCTGAGAAAATCGGACAACCGGAAGATAATGACGACATTGATGAATATGAAGAGATTGAAGAAGTTGAGGAGGAATTATTTGATGAAGAAAAAATTATCGATGATAGAGAATCCTTCAGCTCATCTTCAGAAACTACGCTTGATGAAAAGAAAGAAGCCGTGAAGAGAAAGGCTTAAAGAGACAATCAAGAACAATAAATGGACAATTGTTAATTGTTATTTGTATTTATAGATAATCAAACGAAAGATGAAGTTGATGATAACGAGGAACAGAGACAATTTTTTTTTTTTTTTACGTTTTAGGCACCTCTTCTGTATATTAGATATTTTGATATTTTCTTTAGAATTAATTATGAATTATTTAAAAAAATATATACCTTTTTTTATGTACATATAATATATATGATCTATAATGATAATGATAATGATGATGAGGAGGAGTTTTTTTTTATCAGTTTCTTTTTTTTTTACAGTACTTGCGCTATCGTTTGGTAGCGTTTATGAAACGCGTTTTTTTTTTCCGCATAGTTCAAGGAAACAGCAATGAAATTACATTTACAGTGTTTTTTTCTTTTTATGAACCAATTGACCTAATTGCTTAAACTAATATGGACAAAACTATTTGTACATAGTCACAAACAAATAAAATGAAGAAGTGTACAATTAATTGTGTCATCTAATTTCGCGCTTTAGTTTAAATAATAAAAAAAAAGACTGTATATATGTGAGTGAGTGAAATCAGGAAAAAACGTAAACAAAAATTTTCTTTTTTTTTTTTAATATGAAACATACAAAAATCAAGTCCTACAAAGAAAAACCCCCATTTATCTCCATAACCATTAACCAATTCAACCTCATCATAACTATTATTAATAAACACACGAAACCTATGTTATGTCCAATACTAATACTCTAGACTCACCATCAAGTTCCATAACTACTACTACACCTGCAGTTCTGACATCCAAACAATCTTCCATATCAGTAGCAGTACGAGTCCGACCATTTACCACCGCAGAATCCGAGAAATTAGTCAAGTCCGATACAGATGATATCTTTCTTGGAGATGGTTGCTTAACAGGAAATGCCAATACTGGAACCACATCATCTTCATCATCCCCGGTGACAGGTTCGTCATCTGTTAGATCACTGATGAAACGATCCATTATAAATACTGGTGGGTTAAGAAAGATCATCAATGTTGTGGATGAAAGGATGTTGATATTTGATCCACCTGAAACAAATCCATTGACCAAGATGCAACGTAATGCATTTCCTAATAGTTTTAAGGGATCAAGAATACGGGAACATCGATTTGTGTTTGATAGATTATTCGATGAAGATTGTACGCAAGATCAAGTATATAACAACACAACGAGACCATTGTTGGATTCAGTTTTGGATGGATATAATGCAACGGTGTTTGCATATGGAGCCACTGGTTGTGGGAAAACACATACCATATCTGGTACATCAGAAAATCCAGGGGTGATTTTTTTGACAATGAAGGAATTGTATGAAAAGATTGAATCAATGAGTGACACCAAAATATTTGATGTTAGTTTATCATATCTTGAGATTTATAACGAAACCATTCGGGATTTATTAAACCCCTTGACGCTGTGTAAGAATTTAATGATTAGAGAGGATGCAAACAATAAGATTTCTGTGTCAAATTTATCTAGTCATCGACCAAATTCCGTGGAAGAAGTGATGGAATTGATCATACAGGGGAACAAGAATCGAACATCATCACCCACAGAAGCCAATGCTACGTCTAGTAGATCACATGCCGTGTTACAGATCAATGTGGTTCAAAAAGGAAGAACCGGGGATATAACAGAAGAACACACATTTGCAACTTTATCGATTATTGATTTAGCAGGAAGTGAAAGAGCAGCCGCCACTAAGAATCGAGGAGCAAGATTGAATGAAGGGGCAAATATAAATAAATCGTTATTGGCATTGGGGAATTGCATAAATGCATTATGTGATCCACGAAGACGAAACCATGTTCCTTATAGGGATTCCAAATTGACAAGATTGTTGAAATTTTCATTAGGTGGGAATTGTAAAACCGTTATGATTGTGTGTGTTTCCCCAAGTTCACAACATTATGATGAAACGTTAAATACATTGAAATATGCCGATAGAGCAAAAGAGATCAAGACGAAATTAATTAGAAACCAACGTAATTTGGATCGACATGTTGGATCTTATTTGAAGATGATCACGGAACAAAAACAAGAAATTGAAGAATTACGAGCTCGTGAATCGAAAGTTGTTGATATTGCCATCAATAAGAGGAAGGAATTGGAAACCAAAGTATTCCAAACATTGTTGGAGAGCATTGAATCGACAAAGAAATCATTAGCTAAGCAAAATCAAGAAAAATGGAAAAAGTATTTCCTTCTAGCCAAACGGAAAATCTTACTACTACAGAAAATAGAATCCGAAGTGATACTAGATAGTCGGCGAGAAGAAATATCTTCAAATGAACCGATTTTCAGAATTTATGATTTATGTGAACAATTATTAATTAAAGTTACCAACCAATTACCACAACTAGAGAATCAATATAGACAGCCGACAGATTTAGATTACATTTTAGAGGATTCTGCGACACAAACATTAAAGAGATTGGAAAATGAAGAAGGGTGGAATGAATTTCATACTAGGATTTATCTTAATTTGATTGAATCAATGAAGAATGAAGTCCACACTGACCTTTTATTATATTCCAGTATTCTTTATGATAATTTGATTCATAACTTGACTGAATTTTTTTACGTTCCAAACACAATTGGCCGATTATTAAGTGGTGATCCCAACGAACAAATATTACTTAATATTCAACAAGGATTAGAAAATCTCCTCAATGGAGAGTTTGATGCCGCTATGGAACAATTTGCAATGGAGTTTATTAAAAACAAGTTATCCCAACAGGAAACACAAAATGGTATGGGGGAAGATATCACTATGATGCAAATCGATGATGAAATGCCAACCAAAAAACAGAAAACACTCATATCACCTCCAAGAATCCTCAAGAAACCCAAAAGCATCAAACAATCAACAACAACGACAAGTCATGGTAAAGTAAAGAAAATAAATTCCAATGAATTGATGTATGATACAAGTATGGAAGAGAATACCAATTCAATTATTCATTCCGATATTAGATTTGATGATGAATTTTGTCAGAATAATAGTCCACCAAAAACGAACAATATTCTTAATGATATTGAATTGGAATTGGATCTACCATTTGATCCCTTGTTGGATTCTCCACCACCACCTCAGGTATTCAATAACAATAACAATAGCAATAGTAATAGTAATACCCAAGTTGGTAATCGACTTACAAATAAGAGGTTAGTGACAGATTTGAAACGAAGTAGATCTCCTCCATTGAGTACTTCAAATAGAAGACTTTCGCTAACGTTATCGGACTCCAAATTACCATTACTAAATAAACAAGCTGCTTCTAGAGTTTCTAACGATACATAGGATAAATAAAAAATAAATTATTACTACTAGAAATAATTGAAACAGTTAGAAACTATAATGGAGATGCATTCTAATAGTAAAATTCTTCTTTAAACATGTTGATATATAAGAAATCTATTGAACTTGTTTACCAGCCACCTTGTCTACGATCATCTCTACCATAACCACCTTGACCACCTCTACCGTAGTCATCATTTCTGCCATAGTCATCATTTCTACCATAATCATTACCACCTCTACCATAATCATTACCACCTCTTCCATAGTCATCATTTCTTCCTCCGAAGTTATCGTTTCTTCCTCCGAAGTTGTCGTTTCTGCCATAGTCATCATTTCTTCCTCCATAATTATCGTTTCTGCCACCATAGTTGTCATTTCTACCTCCGAAGTCATCATTTCTTCCTCCGAAATTATCATTTCTACCTCCATAATTATCATTTCTACTGTCATAATTAATATTTCTACCACCGTAGTTGTTATTATTTCTACCATCATTTCCGTAATGTTGTTCATGCTGCTTACGATCTTTTCTATCTTCATAAGCACCTTCTAATTTATTAGCTGCAATGGCACCACCAACAGCACCTAAAACAGTTCCTAAACCACCATGATTAGCTTGTTCACCCAATTTGTGGCCACCATAACCACCAGCGGCGGCACCTGCAAGGGTAGCGAGGACACTTTTTTCTTTATGGTGGCCATCATGGTTGTGACCGGAAGATTCTCTTGGTCTATATTCGGATTGATCGCCGGAGGAGTAGAAATCGTCTCTAGACATTATAATTGTGCTTTATTTTAGTAGTAAGTAAGTAATGATTGATGAAGGGAAATCAAGAAAGAAAATAAAAGGAATGGAAAGAGAAGAAAAGGAAAAGAAAGAAATGAAAAGGGGGAGGAGAGATAGAAAACGGAAAATAAGTGTGGTATTTATATATCGGCGTCAACGGCAAATGAAGGCGTGGTGAACAAATTGTGTCAGTTAGTGTGAAGAATTGTAACGATAAACTTAAACAGAGACAAACGGGGGACCAACGGGGGACAAATTGACACAAGGGAAACCGACACACACCAACAATGAATGATGAATGCAAAATTCAAACCAAGAACAAACGGAGCACGTGATAGAACACAAAACTATAATACGGATTTGGAATAAAGAAAATCCGATTGCAACATCTTCTTTCCCCACAATGATTTTACAACCAATTTGACCAATTACGTATGATTTTCCCATATTCATATATCGAGATTTATTAAAACCATTGACACAATGTAAGAATTTAATCATTAGAGAAGTTGCAAAATAATAAGACTTCAGTATCAAATTTATACCCGATACCAACCTAATGCGGGAAAAGAGATGATAGAGTTGGTCAGAAAGGGAAACTAGAACTGAACATCATTTCCCACAGAAATCAATGCCACGCTTAGTAGAATTGAGAATCAAGATTAATTGTATAAACGCACATTATTGAAGTTGTAATTTATGGGAATTGTAAAACCGCTATGATAATATATGTTTCCTTCAATTCACAGTATTATGATGAGATGTTAAACAACTTTAAATATACCAATGAACCGAATTTATTTCAGAATATAGTAAGAATTCCAGGTCATTTTCTTTGATATTTTATAGTGCAAACAAAAAAAAACTACAAGGAAACGTAAAGTAATAACTTATCTTCGTTATACTATTTTGGAGAATTTATTTCGTCATTAAATAAGTTGGTATATGGGACCTATTGAATTGTTTACCAACGACCTTGTTGGCCATATCCACCTTGTTGACCACCATATCCACCTTGTTGACCGCCATATCCACCTTGTGGGCCACCGAATCCACCTGGACCGCCTGGACCACCTGGACCGCCGAATCCACCTGGACCGCCTGGACCACCGTATCCTCCTTGTGGGCCACCATAGCCACCTTGTGGACCACCGTATCCTCCTTGTGGACCACCATATCCACCTTGATTACCACCTTGATTACCACCTTGGTTACCATATTGTTGTTCATTTTTTTTGTTTTCCTTTCTTTCTTCATATTTGTCGCTCAATTTGTGAGCACCAATGGCACCACCAATGGCACCGAGCACTGTACCTAACTTACCATGTTCAGATTTTTCACCCAATTCATGACCACCGTAACCACCAGCGGCAGCACCGGCGAGGGTAGTGAATAAACCTCTATCTTTTTGGTCACCTTCTTGGTTGTTGTTACCTGAAGATTCTTTAGGTTTGTATTCGGATTGATCACCTGAGGAATAAAAATCGTTAGCGGACATTATATTTGAGTTGTAGTTGTAAGTTAACTGATCAAAGGAAAAGAAAAGAAGCAAAAAGAGAATTAGAAATCGAAAAAAAGAGAAAATAATTTCTATATTTATAGTGGCGTCACATCCAACGCAGGATTCTAGTGGGCGAAGTGACAAGCAGATCGAAGCAGAACGCAAAACAGAAATGAATGAACGATTGAATGCAAAACTTGAAAAAAAAAATGCGATATGAACACGTGAAAAACCACAAAAGCAATACGAAATTGCACAAAATGGATAGAGTGAACAATAATTATTCTCTCCCCCACTAAAACGAACAACTCAACAGTCAAGACTCTGAAGTGATACTAGATGGTGAACAACAAAGCAGGTCTACGATTGAACTGGTCTAATTTCATATAATTGTAAAATTGCTGTTCTTTTTCTTTTTTTTGTTAATATTATAAGTGAAAACTATAGAGCCAACATAAATAATAATAAATTCTTCGTTAGATTTTTTTTCAACGTTAAACAAGTTGATATATGAGAACAATTGAGGTGCTTACCAACCACCTTGTCTACGGTCATCTCTACGGTCATCTCTACCGTAACCACCTTGACCACCTCTGCCATAGTCATCGTGTTTACCATGGTGACCACCGTGTTCACCTCTACCATAGTCATCGTTTCTACCACCGTAGTTATCGTTTCTACCGCCGTAGTTATCATTTCTACCACCATAGTTATCATTTCTACCACCGTAGTTATCATCATTTCTACCACCGTAGTTGTTATCATTTCTACCACCGTAGTTGTTATCATTTCTACCTTGGTTACCATATTGTTGTTCATGTTTTTTGTTTTCCTTTCTGTCTTCATAGGCATCTTCTAATTTGTTAGCACCAATGGCACCACCAACAGCACCGAGCACGGTACCCAAACCACCATGGTTGGCTCTTTCACCCAATTCGTGACCACCGTAACCACCAGCAGCGGCACCGGCAATGGTAGACAATAAACCTCTGTCTTTTTGGTCACCTTCTTGATTACCGGTAGATTCTTTTGGCTTGTATTCGGATTGATCACCAGAGGAGTAGAAATCGTTAGCAGACATTATAATTGAAGTTTTTGTAGTAGTAAATAGTAATTGATGAAAGAACAGGAAAGAAAAGTAAAACGGGGATTGGGAAAAGGGGAAAATAGTATTGGTATTTATAGTGGTGGCGATCTCAGGAAACAAAGGTGTGGTGGACAAATTGTGTGTTCGTTAGTTATGAGAAATTATAGGGAGAAACAAATAAACCACAAGGGGGATTAATTTAATGTATGGGCGGAATCACTGAATGAAACGAATGAATGATGAATGCAAAATTTCAAAAATAAAACAAGACAAAGAAAAGAGAACAAAGGGAGCATAGAAAACAACACAAAACCAAAATTGGAATGGGAAAAATAAAAAGAAAGAAGAACAGCAATGCTCTCTCTCCGGTTCTCCTCTCTCTTTCACCCCTAAAAGAAATAACCCAATGGCTTGACAACTCAGACTAACAATTATGCACGTGTTTGTCATATCATGAGATTTATCATAAGACCATTTAGGAACCCTTAAACCCATTGAGACTGTGTAAGAATTTTATGATTAGGTAATATTATTATAATCATAAAACTTCAGTGTCGAATTTGTCGCGACACCAGAAATAATGCCGCAGAGGAAGCGACGAAAATGATCATTCAGGGGAATAAAAATAGAACAACATCGCCACACAGTATCCAATGCCACATATACTCGACAAGATCATTTAGCCACAATTGAACCGATTTTATTGCAAAAAAAGTTGCAAATAAATCTCTGTTCATTTTTTGCCTTTTGCAATTTCTCTAGATAAAGGACTCCAATGAAGAAGCCCAAAGTAGGAATAAATTCTTCGTTATAATTGTATTTTTGGATTTATTTCATCATTAAACAAGTTGATATAAAACTATTGAATTGTTTACCAACCACCTTGTCTACCACCTTGTTGGCCACCTGGACCGCCGAATCCACCTGGACCACCTGGACCACCTGGACCGCCGAATCCACCTGGGCCACCTGGACCGCCTGGACCGCCTGGACCGCCTGGACCGCCTGGACCACCGAATCCACCTTGGCCACCTTGTTGACCACCTGGACCACCGAATCCACCTTGTTGGCCACCTTGTTGACCACCTTGTTGACCACCTTGTTGACCACCTTGTCTACCACCTTGTTGGCCACCGAATCCACCTTGGTTACCACCTTGGTTACCGTGTTGTTGTTCTTGATTCTTACGATCTTGTCTGTTTTCGTAAGCGTTTTCTAATTTGTTAGCACCAATGGCACCACCAACAGCACCGAGCACGGTACCGATCTTACTATGGTTAGCTTTTTCACCCAATTCGTGACCACCGTAACCACCAGCAGCGGCACCGGCAATAGTGGTAAATAAACCTCTGTCAGTTTGTTCACCTTGTTGGTTGTTACCAGAAGATTGTTTTGGTTGGTATTCGGATTGATCACCGGTAGAATAGAAATCGTTAGCAGACATTATAATTGAGTTATTGTAATGAGTAAATCGTAATTGATAAAAGAAGAAAAGGAAAGAAAAACGGAAATTGGGAATTGGAAAAAAGGGAAAATAGTAGTGGTATTTATAGTGGGGGGGGGGCGTCAGCGGGAACTCAATAATGTGGTCGACGAATAGTCTAGTAGTACATATGAAGCCACAAGGGGAACGAACAGTACAAATATGTGCTTAGCTGAATTAATTGATTGATTAAATGGAAGATGAATGCAAAATTTAGATGAGGAATACCGGATATTACACAAAAACCAACGCCATGTTGGACAAAAATTG
Source organism: Candida neerlandica (assembly GCA_030557875.1). Classification (NCBI taxonomy): domain Eukaryota; kingdom Fungi; phylum Ascomycota; class Pichiomycetes; order Serinales; family Debaryomycetaceae; genus Candida; species Candida neerlandica. The sequence continues at coordinate 48,153 of JANIWD010000025.1, forward strand.
GACAAAAAAAAATCGACAGCCATTCTCACTCTTCCCCCTAATTCGAAACAAGCTTACAATAAATATTAATACACGCTTTATGCAATTGATTTTTTTATAGATTAGGAACATAATACATCATGAATGAATATAAAACATTACCAAAGAGTTAGATTCAAGATGATGAATGAATCAATTCGCCCAACACCATTTTCCTAACTTTAAGCCTCGTTTTATTTTTTTTCCAACGAATTGATGATCTCTCACACTTTCTCACTCATGCAATCACAAACGCCGTGAAATGCCGATGTGAAGAAAGAATGAATGAAAAAATTATTATTTGTGTACAACGTTCTATAGCCAGTCAGTCAGTCTCAGCCAATTTCATTATTTCTTTGTTTCATTCTATCTCATCAGCCACCATGTCGGTGAATAAATTGAGTCAATTGAATCAATTGTTATGATCAAATTGCATTGGAGGTTATGTATCGGTATAGAACTAGACTATTGAAGGAACAAGAATTACAACGTATCCTTTATCCCCCCTGACCGGGGCCAAGAAAAAGAAAAAAAAATAGAACCGAAGTGAAAATATGTAGACGACAACGACAACAACAAAAACAATCACTAACTACTTGTATCAAGTTGAATATGAAACCAGTTCTATGTTCTCTGTTCCCTAGATTATATTGGATCAGGTTTCGTCAATGGTTATACACATCTTACTGTGGAATTCACACACAAAATATATTCATGAATTTTTTTTTTTTAAATGACTTTGACATCGCCTACTTTTTCATTACCTGGGTATCGTTCATCCGTGCCTCCGTCTCTCTCATTCTCATTCTCATTCTCACTTGAGATATGTAAGAAAAAATCACACACTGTCACGTGTCACATGCACCACAAAATCATCCACCCATTTACATACTAAATATAAACCTGAAACGAATAAACGAACAAAACAAAACAAAACAAAGAGAACCGAAAAAAAAGAAATTTCCTTTTCTGAAAATTTCAGAACTAAATGAAACGCGTCAACAAAATGATCTACAATCAATAATTTTTTTTCTGGTCACGTGTGTGAGGTCTTAAATAGTCACGTGTCAGACACTCGAATACATTCTATAAAAGTGTGTTTTTGAATTATAAAATTGTTGTTGCGTATATAAAACCCGAAGTATTAAAATTTATATATACATACAGATTAAAATGATAATAATGAAAATAATGATGAGAATAATAATAATAATAATAATAATAATGATAATTATGATAGTGATGATGAAAATAATAATAATAATAAAATAATAATAATAATAATGATAATAAATGATGATAATAATAATGATAATGATAATGTAATTTACGATTTATCTTCTTTTCTGTAGTTTATTTTCTACCCTTGAATTTAGTGTTTAGTTTTAGTTTTTATTCATTGTCCCTTATAGTTTTTGTTGTTGTATTTATTTACTGTGTTTTTGTTCCCATTTCTTTCGTTTATTACATAATGACACAATCTTTATCTTGAGCACCTGAACCTCCACCATTTGCAGCATTAGGATTTGGTGGGTTCTTTTTTAAGTTCTTTTGAATGGTTCTAACCATTTCCTTATCTGTGATTCTTTGTAAAGATTTATCATCACCATTTTCAGCGGCTTTCTTATACCAAGTTTGGGCTTCATTATTGTTTTTAATACATCCAATACCTTTTTCATAGAAATTGGCCAATGCAAATTGTGCTTTAGGTAAGTTACAAAGAGCTGCTCTTTTAGCCCATTCAAATGCTTCATTTTCATCTTTTGGCAAGTATGGTTCACTACCAACCAAATACCAAGCACACATTGACAACATTGAATTTGGATCCCCTCCTAATGCAGCTTGGGTGTAATAATGGATAGACAAGTTTGAGTCTTGTGGAAGAATTTCTCCAATTTCATAATGGTGACCCAAGATAGCAGCTGATTCCAAATGACCTAATGCAGCTGCTTGGGCGTACAATTCTAAGGCATATTTTTTATCTTGAAGAACAATATCTTCAAACCCATTATAGTATAATTTACCCAATTCATATGGAGCGGCGGCAGTTAATTCAGTGGCAACATTGGAAGCTCTTCCTAACCATTTAATACCCATTTTCTTGGTATTCATATCCGATGGTAAACCCATTCTACTATAAAAGGAGTAGACACCTAATTTATACATAGCAGCAGGGTGGTTTCTTGATGCGGCAATCTTTAAAAATTCAACTGCTTTTCTAGCATCTCTGCCTGTTCCCAACCCTTCTTCATAACAATATGATGTTCTATAAGCACTTTCAACATGTCCATGTTTAGCAGCACTTTGGAATAATATAAATGCTTCTTTATTATCAATCTTTTCTAAAGCACCAGAACTGAATGCATCAGCCAACAAATATTGTGCTTCAACATAACCTTTATCCGAAAGTCTTTTAAGATATTTAACTGCTTCTTTCAATAAAGCTTTCTTCAATTTCTTTTCATTACCTTCCAATTCTATATTGGAAAAATCAATTGATTTAGATTTTTTATGACCAACACCATTTTTAAGATCCAATGGGCCCTTTCTTGGGGAATTTTCAATGGATCTGTTGGTGAATGGAGAATTGGTACCATTTTGTGATCCTGAAGATTGTGAAGATGTAGTGCCACCGAGATTCGCATTATTGGCAGCGAGCATATTTTGCAACTCGGTTTCCAACAATAACGCAGTTTGTAACATGTATTGAGCATATTGAAATAAAACATTTGGATCGGTGGACTTTCTAGCGTTTTTACGGTACAATTCCAAAGTTTTGATTCTTGGCATTAAATGACTGGAATTTTCCCCCAAAAACAGTTGAATAACATTTTGATTAAAATCAATCATGGAACTATTATCATTACGATCGTAAAAAAATGACGAAGTAGAAGATACTGATCTATTGTGACCATATTTGTTATTGGTGACGGACAAGTTATTTTCCGACTTTGATTGGTATATATCAGCTTGATTCAAGTTCAAGTTTGTGACAGATGAAGTAGCGGATAATGGAACCGAAGGTGGAGAAATCACTACACTCTCTTTCGATGCAAAAACTGGAGGTGGGGTCAGTGATTCATACATTGGGTATGGAGCATTCATTTGTGGTGGTGATTTTATTGGGGTGGCATTCAACACAGGAGATTGTCTAATATTCTGTTGTTGTACTTGATCATGCACCAACGGGGAGTATGGTGCATCATAACTTCTTATAGTTGGAGAAAAATGTTGCTGACTGTGAGGCAGCAGTTTTCTAGATGTATTTTGTTGTGGTTGTCTGTACTCATTTGGAGATCCCTGTTGGGGTAAGAGTGGTATTAATTGTCGTGGGACATTGATAGTCTGTGTGATGATATTTTCTTGACTGTTATTGCCAGGAATGTTGTTGTTGTTGCTTGTAACATTGGGTGCCGGATATGATTTATTTGGAGGTAAATGTAAATCTTCCAAACCTGAAGTAACCTCGGTCATGCTTGGGGAACTTGAAGATGAAGGATCACTCGAAGCAAAGTTATCCTGAATCGGATAAGGAGCATTTGATACTTGACGGTATGGATGACTACTCATTTTTGTAGTTGCGGAAGAAGAAGTTGTGCTGGTGTTTGTTTCAGATGTGATTGGTGTTGTAGTTGTTGGAGATGCAGATGCAGGTGCAGTGATTCCAGTGATTCCAGTGATTCCAGTGGTATGAGGTTTTTCTGTGTTAGAAGTAGAAGTTGAAGTGGAAGCAGTGACAGTGGCAGGTACAGTGGTAGTACTGGCAGTAGCTATGATAGTAGTCAACTTGGAGTTTGTTGAATTGGAATAATTACCTTTTTTCGTATTAACGTACAAAGGGGAAGTATTAACAAAAAAAATTTTTTTTTTTTCCTTCTTTTCTTTCTTAGTTTTGGAGAATCGTTGTCGCTAATTCTCTCTCTTAGAATTTGTATTTGTCTGTCTCTGTGTCTCTCTTTTTCACTCTCTGATACGCAGTGTGACAGTTGGTAGAGAGTAAGTCGTGTTGTGTTGTGTTTTATTTGTTATGTCCAAATGTCGTGATTCACAAAAAGTACAACCAGGACGTCTTTTCTTTTAATTATAATAATCTGTACCAACAAAACACACTCACGGGTAAGATCGGTTAGTTGAGCCAATGGGAAGTATCGCGTAGTTCCGCTGTTGTAATTTATAATTTGTAGTTGAAGTTGAAGTTGAAGTTGAAGTTGTTGTAGCAAGTAAGAAATTAAATTAAAAAACAAAATAAAATAAAATAAAATCTCTTGACTCTCTAAATATAAAATAATATTCGATAAATGGAGTTTTTGGTTTGTTTTTAAATAAAATCAATGAGAATCGGCAATATATGCTTCTGATATTGTGGATATGTCCGGTTCTTTGTTATTTGCTTCTTACTCCAAAATGGAAAACAGACAATAAGTGCTGTTGGTGTGGGTAGTGGGTAGTGGGTAGTGTGGGTAATGGGTAGTTGAAGATGGTAACACAAGTGGAATTATCCGCCTAATTAGGAGTATTCTGTAATGTATGGTGAGTTAAAAACGTACGCTTACAGAAAAAGAAAAGAAAATATTTTTTTGCTATTTCTTTCTGGCGGACAAACAGGCAGGTAGGCGGTGCAATCGTATGGAGAGTCGGTTGGCGTGCGGTCGGGCGGGACTGGGGGAGAAATTTGACTTGCAGTTGGTTATATCGGTGAATCTAGAACTTTGTAACCTGAATTACAGTACAGAAGGAAGAACAAAAAAGAAGAAGAAAGAAGAGAAGAGAAGGAGAAGAAGGAAAGGAGAAGAAGGAAAGGAGAAGAAGGAAAGGAAAGGGAAGGAAAGATGGGAAATTTATTGTCAAAAGGGAAGGGAAATTGTGGATCATTATATTTAGTTTGGAAAATTGAAATAAAAAAATGTGAAACGTGTTGGTATGCGAAGAATTACGAGGAGGAAGAGGAGAAGACTAAGAAGAACGAGAAGGGATTAACACCTCCACCCACCCCATCCTGACATCATACACAACTAGAACTTCATTCTGGGTTTATTGGCTTAGTTCTTTCGTTTATTTTCATCTGCTTGCAAGAATAATTCTTGTTGGTTTCAATGACGAATTTATTTGGTTATAACGAATGCTTGTTTTCCCCCAATTAAATTTCCTATTTTAGTGTTCCCTGTGTATGTGTGTGTATGAAGATATGTGTGTGTGTTTGTTTGTGGGCTTAGTACGTATTTTTGTGGTGTATTCTGTACATCGACAACCCTGATTCTCTAAAAATCGTGTTTTAACTCCCTTTCCCTTTCCCCCAAAACAACAACGCCTATTTTATTTGAAGAAATGGTGAGAAGTAATTGTAGGCTTTGTCCAGCACTGAATCATACAACATGAAACAAAGTTGATTGTATTGTGTATATAATTTTTGTGTGGTTACATCATCACTCGTTTGTATTTTGTATTGTTACAACCACCGACCCTTTGCATTTTTGGTTTGGGTAAAAACGAAACAGAAAAAGAAAAAAAAAGTTTAAAAAAAAAAACAAAACAAAACAAAGAAAAAACAGAAAAATAGGTTTTGTGTAATGACGTACAAACTTAGATCTTTCGTGTAAAGAATGCAAATAAAAAAACATCAAAAAAAAATTGTACCTCTTCTATTTTTAGAAATCTTGCTCTTCTTTGGCAGCACCACACGAAGTATCTTCTTACATTTTCAGGTACCAAAAAAAACTGCAAATTTTCAAAATTTCAATTACTTCATAATTAACTTTCTGTCAGCTAGTTCCAATTATAAAAAGATGACCAACTGACACGTTTCTATTGCAGCTGATCCACTTATATGTGTTTCTCATATCTAGCATTAAGTAACTTAACTTAACTTACAAAAACAAAAACAAAAAAAAATAGAAAATCGCGTGGTATGAATTTATTAGTGAGCGAGCGAAGGCGAGGAGTAACAACACTAACTGGTGATCTCAAGTTTGCTTGACGATAAACACCGAGACTTAATTCCACACACACCCACACATTCACAACAACAACCAGCGAGGTATTAAATACCACATGCATCGGCCGAAACCAATTTCATAAACAACTTACACGAGTGGTACGTGTCTATTAGACGCGTTTGAGAATAGCGCCTCCTCCTCCTCCTCCTCCTCCTCCTCCTCCTCCTCCTTCTCGTTCGTTCCTTGACCGCCTTCTAAATAATGGTGGTCCCGAGCCTATATTTCTATTCATAAGCATCATTCAACCTTAATTATGAAGCCAACTTGTAACCTTCTTTTCCTGTCAGTTTTTTTTTCTATTTCGCCGTATTGATTCTTGTGCTGGATGGTAAAATAAGACAAAGAAGAAGAATGTTGCGTCATATTAGTTATTGTCAAATATTTTATTTTTCTTGTCCTTAAAAGTTACATGCCGTTTGATTTACACTGAGTTCTTTCGGTTTCGTGTTTGTGATTATATAATCGGCATAAAGCATTTGACAGACATATATAATACATTCACAATCTGGAACCACTCTTTTTCCTTGGGAAAATTAGATTATTAATTTGCAATACGAAAATATTGTAACCATTGATTAAGTAATCGGTTTTTCTAACTACTATAATTAACTAAGCCTGGTAACGGGTTTAAGTTAGCAGTTAATGCCGACTATCACTATATATATATTTATAATTAATTGACATGATGGCTTACTTACTAACGAATCAAGATACTTAATTAACCGAATTAGTAAAAGTATGAATATATTTGAAGTTTCATGCAGATATGGTAAAAAACAAAAAATTGTGCTTTTATGAGCATAAATTGTGGCTTGCTTGTAGTTTTATAGTTTCTTAAAAGTAAAGGTTAAAACAAATACCACACTATGCAAGTATAAAAATTTGGATAACTTAGGCGAATAATAATAAAAAAAAGTTTTATGTTCCATTTGAAAAAAGAAGAAATTGAATAATAAGCGGTAGTTTTTTTCTTTGGACTTCAAGTTGTTGGGTTAATATAAACGATTAATTTACGAAACTATTCCTCAACATGGTTTAATTTGATTGGCAATATAACTATGACCAATTCCTAAAAAAGATCAAATTTAGTTTATCAATTTGCCCAATAGTAACAAATTCCTCCTACTATATGATATGATCTAACATAGTTTTGTTAAATCAACTAGATTCAAATAAAACAGAACAGATCAAAAGATAACTTCAGTCGTGTGATGGTGCCATAAAAAAAAATTTCCAAATCGGCGTTTTTCTGCAGGAGACAAAAAAAAAATTGAAACCGACAGAGAAAGAGAACAGAACAGAACAACCAAGTGCGAGAGAGTGTGACGGAAAAAAAAAAGTGATAATAATCAAGACTCACTTTTTTTTTTGCTTTACATTTCCTAATCTCCAGATTCAACTTTTCTTATCTTGACATCAAATAAGCTATTAGAGAAATCAGATAGATATCCAATAGATTTTTTTGTTTTTATTCCAACTATTTGCTACATTCCTCGAATCACAACCACATTACTTGAATAAATACAACACACAAGTATATAACCACACTTTCACACATCCCCATTGACTTTTCCCCTCATAGATAACAATTAATTTTTTTTACATATATACATACATATTATAATGGCCAGTAGACAAGCAACCAAACGTCTTCAAAAAGAATTTAAAGCCATACAAGCCAGTCCTCCACCTTATATTATTGCTAAACCCAACGATGAAAATATTTTAGAATGGCATTATGTTATTACAGGACCTGAAGGGACTCCATATGAAGGAGGACAATTTCATGGTATTCTTAGGTTTCCAACTGATTATCCTTTTAAACCACCAGCGATTTCTATCATAACCCCAAATGGTCGATTTTCTACCAATACCAGATTATGTTTAAGTATGAGTGATTATCATCCTGATACTTGGAATCCAGCTTGGAGCGTTGCCACAATATTAACCGGGTTATTATCATTTATGACAGGAACGGAAAGTACAACAGGTTCAATTCTGACAACTGATAGTGTTAAAAAAAAATTAGCTGCCGATAGTAAACGATGGAATAATCAAGAGAATCCAAGATTTATGAGAATTTTTGGCGATTTGGTGGCGAAAAATAGAATTGATATTGCAAAAGCCGAAGAAGAAAAATTGAAACTTAATGCAAATGGTAATAATAATAATGGTCAAGATAATGGAGGTCAATTATCAGAAATTGATCTTTCGAAATTGGATCCGGAAGAACGTGCACGACTAGCAAATGCAGCTAATCCTGAAAGACAATGTACCATTATGTAGATATTCTATCTAATAAAAAAAGTAATAGAAGTAAGAAAGTATTGCTTTCTTTTTTTTATTCTATTTCATTTTATCTTTGACCAACGGCAAAGATCAAACTGATTTCAATTAAATATTCAATATCACCATCTGGAACAGTTCTTTGTTTTAATTGACCATTTTTCAATTTATCAATTGTATCTTGATTCAAATGAGTATCAATAAACAGTTGTGGTTGCCATACCCAAGCTTTAAATTCCCTTGCACTTGAAACATTCTTTAATCCCGCAATATTACCCAAAGTATGATTCAAATTTTCAATTTTTAATCCCCCCATATGTTGAACAGCTTTAGAAACCCCACCTCCACTTTTAGTTGTTGGATCATTTTCAACATCTTCATTATAAAAATCAACAATGAATAACCATCCATTTGGTTTTAAAAAAGTAGCTAATTTTTTCGTTACTTGTTCATAATTATGAATATGATGATACGCAATTGTACATATAATAGCATCGAATTGACCTTCAAATTTTTTTAATTCTTCTTGTTTAGATTCATCCAATACATCATATTTATAACTTTTCATAACTGGATCCTTGAATTTTTTAGCTCTGGCATTAAATCTATTCAAAAATTCATTACTTATATCCATCCCAATCAACTCTCCTCCTTGTCCTTTGGTGTAAGGAGTGAATAATTCAGTTACCATTCCTGTCCCACATGCAAAATCCAATAATTTCATTCCTGGTCGAAAAATCGTATCAGGATAATCTTGTAAATAAGTATCTGGATTAGGTAATGAATCATGAATTGAGAATCCATCAAATGGTCTAGTTGGATCACCAACGGATATTTGGGTTTGGTGTGGGGTTTTTCTTGTGGTTGGATGTTTGAAATCATATTCTAATAAGTATTTGGCGAATAAAAGAGCTAATAATTGTTGGGTTTCTTTATTGTCATATTTGACGGCAAAATCAGAATTGAAAATAGCTAAATTTGCATCAACTGTTTCTTTATGATTTGACATTGTTGTGTTATTACTGGTGGTGATAGTGGTGGTGATAGTGGTGGTAGTAAATGTGAGAAATACAACGAGTGAAAAAATATTCATGCCAATGAATTTAAAGGATAATAAAGATTAATAATTGTTCCGTTGGGCATATAAAATGCAGACCCCGTTAAACAAAAATGCAACACACAACTTAGGTGATAATCCCGGGAATACTGGGAATAACTCGGATTATGAGCTTCATTCATTTGTTTATTTATTTGTTATTCCCGTAATTGAAATCTGAAGTAGACTCCCATCAATAGAACATTTGAAATAAATAAGAAGCTCTTCTTCTTCTATCTCCACAATTAGTTGGTTTTTTTGTAATTACATTAGTGATTCCAAATTGGGAATTGAAATGCATAATTTGGAACAAAAAAAAAAAACGTATTTCATGGATTGGGATACCCAGTTATAGAAATCTGATCCATTCCAAATACAACCGGATTTATGAAACTAAGAAACAGTAACAAAAAAAAGATAAGCAACTAATCATGATCATCTCTCTAGCGATGCCTCTCCTATTTATTGTACAATTTAAACTTTTCAATTTTCTTAATAAATTGCTAGTTGATTATTTATTTTTTGTTTTTTTTTTATAGATAAGACGCAAAACGCATTATTTCGCTCATTTTCTCCTGTGTGTGGATATATTTTGCAGTTAGTTATGGATCAGAATACTGAATAAGGATAAATTTTGTAATACATTGTTTTGCAGTAACATTAATATCTTGTCTTATCTATCAAATCTAGAATCAATCTATAATCAATCTATAATCATTCTATATAGTCTATATAAACCCCCCTCGTTCCAATAATTTCATCATTTGTTCTTCTTTCTCTTCTTTATCTATCGAATACTAATAATAATCAGTTTTTGCAATTTTATTTTATTATTATTTTACAAACATGGCAACGGCAAATATTCAAGCAATCTTAGATGGCAACACCCATAAAACCATCCCTATTGAAGCTTATAATTCATTAAAATTAACTCCCCCATCAATTCCAACCCCTGAATTTGATCCTCAAATTCATTTAACTTATTATGCCCATGGTGATAACGCTAAGAAATATTATGATTCAACCAGAAGATTAACCATGCAAGAACTTGGATTAACTCATCCTGATCAAATTAGTGAAATTGGAGTTACGGATCCATTTCAATTATTTACTGATGAAGCAATTAATATCATGCGAAAAGAAGTACTTGATAGGGAAACATTTATGAAGTATGCTAGGTATTCATATAATTCAACTTCAGGATTGGATTGTGTAATTAGAGGATTTGTTAAAGATAAAGAAGAAATTATTTGTCCATTTATTTATTCAGCTTGGAAACATCCTAAAACAATGGAATTAATTTCCCGAATGGCGGGAGTTGAATTAGAAATAATTATGGATTATGAAATTGCCCATACGAATATCTCCATGAAATCCGAAACTGAAGTTCAAGAAGACCGAATCAAAAACCAACAAGACTTAATCCGTCAACGTCGTAGCTCTACTAACACTAATAATGGTGAAGATATCCCAGCAGTTGTTGGATGGCATTATGATAGTTATCCCTTCGTTTGTGTATTAATGTTGAGTGATACCACAGAAATGATTGGTGGAGAAACTTCCTTACGTATGGGAAATGGTGGTAATGTTGCAATTGTCCCAAGTCCAATTAAAGGTTCAGCAAATGTATTACAAGGAAGATTAATTCAACATATTGCTCCCGTACCTCTTGGAATGAATGAAAGAATAACTATGGTTACTTCATATAGGGCAAAAAATGCAAAAATTAAAGATACAAGTGTTTTGTCAACTGTTAAACCGGAAGTTAATTGGGGGTCAAGATATAATGAATTTTATGGGGAATGGATTGAGTATAGGATTAAATTGATGAAGGAGAAATTGGATTATATTAATGCTGAAAAACAATCGGGTTCTGGTAATTTCGATAAGATTAAAACTATTGAAGCATTGAAAGAAGTTGAAGAGTATTTACATAAAACATATGCTGAAATGTAAAATGTAAAATGTATATTGTAAATTGGAAGTAATGTTAATTAATATCTTTTTGTTTTTGTCTTTTAGTACTTATATGTATATAAGTTTATATAATATAATATAATGTTTAAAATTATAACTATAATTATGTATCGAAAATAAATCAGAAGAACTATAAAAGTAACAAACAAACAAACAAACAAACAAGCAAGTAAAATAACAACTAATTAATTGTAATTATGTTTAAATAGGATAATAACAAATAAAAAAAAAATTTAGATATTCCAAATTAATTAATTAATGAACAAAACTTTAATGTATGATGAAATAAAAAAAAAATGAAAAATATGTGATAAAATGACTTTGAAAAAAATTTCTTAAAACAAATTTCTTTAATGACAGCATAATTTTGACCAGAATCCTTTATGTTCTTCGTTATCATCAACCATTTGTTGTTGTTGGTATTGATCTTGTCTATTGTTATATCCTTCATATTTGGCACCAGACTGATCAACGCCATTATTATGCATAAGATCATTTTGACCACTGGTTGTTGGCATGGCAGATTGTGATTCTTGTTTAATTGGTGGTAATGGTCGATTAACCAAATGTTGTAATTTTTGTTGATGCAATTGGGCGGCTGATAAAGGTTGTTGTTGTTGTAATTGTTGTTGTTGCAATTGCAGTTGTTGTTGTTGCAGTAATTGTGCTTGTTGTTGCAGCTGTTGTTGTTGTGCTTGTTGTTGTTGTTGCAGTTGTTGATGTTGTCTACTTCTTCTTTGATCACGATGTCTTCTTTCACGTTCGTTTGGTGGGTTAGGGTGACCATATCCATGCAAATTAGGTTTTTTATTGATGGCGGAATCCCAACCTCTACCTCCATTAAGATGCATCCAATCGTAATCACCATCGCATGATTGACCCAAATCATCTAAAACGGATAAAAGTAACATTCTATATTCTTCATATGGTGGTTCGGCATCAAATGGTAATGATCTTACTGAGTCCAAATATTCGGCAAATTGCAGTGGTAAACCATCACATAATGTGACAGCAGGGGTGGTTCTCTTTTTATCCCCAATTTTTTCATACTTTTGTTTATTGGTTGGGGCTTTTAAACCTTGCCAAGGTAATTGACCTCTAAGGAAATAGAAAAACACATGACCCAATGCTTCTAAATCATCTCTTCTAGACTGTTCTCTTCCCAAATGGGTATTGATGGACATATAACGAGCGGTACCACTCAATGATTTTTTTTCTCGATAAGGAATATGTTGTTTTGTTCTTGGATCACGGTATTGTTTTGCCATACCAAAATCAATCAAATGGACGTTATTTTCATCTGGCATACCTTGACGACCAATCAAAAAATTATCTGGTTTAATATCCCTATAGATCAAATCATGACGATGGACTTCTTCAACTAAAGTTAACATTTGAATAGCAACTTGAACAACGGTTTTAACACTAAATCTTCTACCGCACCAATCGAATAAATCTTCCAAAGAAGGACCCAATAAATCAATGACCAATATGTTATGTAAACCTTCTTGACCAAAATAATATGCATTTGGAATACCTTCACAACCTTGTAAATGTTTATAGGTTCTATATTCGTCGCGTAATTGAGGAGCTTCGGTTTTTCTAGGTTCAAACTTTATACCGACAGGGACGCCATTTATTATGTTTGTACCTTCGAATATAACCCCAAAGGAACCCTCACCGATTTTTTTACCTATTTTATAGTGTAATCCAACGACGGATGAGTTGTTGTTGGTGGAAGAAGAAGTTGAATTTGCTAATGCGTTACCACCATTAGCAGGGGAAGACTGGTGGTGGCTCATTTGTTTAGGTGTTATATTATTAATATTATTCTGATGATGATGATGGTTATTGTTGATGTTGTTTAAAGGAATACTATGTGATGCTTGAGCTGCTGCTAAGGCGGCTGGATTTGTTGCCAGTTGTTGACGATTGGACATGTAAAGAAAAATGGGAAAACAAAGTTTTTCTTTTGTATTGTATTTTATTGTTGGTTGAGTTTTTTTTTTTTTTCTTTCTTTCTCAGTAGTTCACTTGTTGTCTCTCTCTCTCACTGAAGTTGAATTAGTGTGAGTGAGTGAGTGAGTGTGTATGGGTATAGAGAGAGAAAGAGAGAGAAAGAGCAATAGAAAGAAAGAAATGAAATATGAAAATGAAAGGAAAGGAAAAAAACTGACTGACAATTTTTTTTACTACTGCTTCTGTTGTTGTTGTTCTTTTTTTTTTCTTAGTTACCAATTGCGTTTTGGTTGTCTGAATTTTTTGTTACTCTCTTGCTGTCAGAAAGAGAGAGAGAGAAATCACGTTTCATTAATCATATATATTAACCATCTACTAATCATCATTTATTATTTCTACTACTACTATGATTATTATTATTGCATGTTTCAAAGATTGTCCTTTTTAAAACAAAACAAATAAAATAGAAAATACTCTTATGTTAGACACATTTTAGTTAATATTACTCGATGTAAAATTCTTTCTAACGTTTACATCGTCCCCCACTTCCTCTTCTTATTCTTGTTTGTAGACACAGCAACCTTTGTTAGTTGTCTCTGTGCATTTTGTCATTTGTTTTTGTTTTGATTTGATTTGTTCTCGTTCAATTCGTCAGATCTTCTTTTTTTTTTTTTTTGGACCCACTGTCATGCGACTTCTCGTGTCGAGCATGCGTACCAACACACCGCCTCCTGGCAAGTAGCTTTCTAAAAGATTTGCCTATCTGTTCTGGCAACAACCTTTTGACGAAAGAAGTTAGCGATGTATGTATTTTTGTACCATCACCTTAGTAATAAATGAAATTCTCAATTCCCTTTTTTTTTCTCATAACACCTCCATTGGGGTAGGGTGTTTACTTCATGTGAAAATCACGGTTCTGGTTTAGTTTGATTCGTAAATATCATCCCTCATACCTCTTTCTTACATGGTGTCGTGAAACGATGGAACCAATTTTTTTTTTTTTTGGTTTGATCCGCAATAAAAAAATCACAAAATTGATGTGGAATTGTAACTGCCAAGATTTGCAACGATGAGCCTTGACGTCGATTGATATTTTAAAATAAATAGGAGATAGATATTGCTACAGGTAATGATGACAGTTTTGTTGAGAAGTATACAACTATTTTATATGTACAAGTTGAACTACTTGTTCTGGCAAAAGAGAATTTGGTCTACATTGACATTGGAACAGTAATCTGTATGGGAAATTGGCAACTCAGCCAAATCAACCAATCAACCAAGGCTTTGTTGTTGGTCGTTAAACGAATTTATACGAAGTGGTCCTTGGCAACTGATAAGAAATTTAGATGAATCGATACGACGATTCCTATATAAGATATGTTTGTTCTATGATGGGGGTCCATGAGATTTTGAATATCGAGGTTACGACATTAATTAAGTCATTCTCGAAGAGGAACGATGGATCCCAGACATGGTTTGATTTCAGAAATGACTCAAAATCATATTTCTTTGTGAATAGTAATATTTCAGTAATTGCCAAACGATTAATAAAAAATGGCATTTGCAACCAGTGAGAGACTGGATGTATTTCTGACATATACTTCATTGTTGTGAATGACAACAGTGGTAACTTGTAATAATTGTTGTAAAGCAAGTGGTAATTTATTGTCACTACGATATGGTTATCAAGTTAAATCTTTCACTTTTTTTTTAAATGGTTGTAATTTTCTTATATTCTGGTTGCAAACATGTTGACGTGTGATATCAAGGAAAACTTTTGAAGATCAAATTGGATAGACAATTTCAAAAAAGCTGTCTGTCTGCATTCATGAGTGCACCACATCCCACCCATATAGCAACTTCTTTTTGTCAAAATGGTACGTATTGTTGTGAAAGAGAAAATCATTCAATCGTGACTATTCTGCTCATAAAATGGATTGATATCAACATCATACTTTTTCATAAATAATACATATACACACAACACTGAAAATAAATAAATAAATAAATAAATAACCTAAAAAAACCAATTCTTCTTTTTTTTTATATATAACAATGATTTACTCTTTACCATAATCAAATCGTGGATTCGATGCAATCAAATCTTCAACATCTTCATCCATCATTTGTGATACTTTTTTATAATTTGCATCATTTCTAATCATTTTACTCCATTTATATAAATTAGGATATAATTTTCGAACATCTCTTTTATCAGCAAGAATTTCTTTTACACCATCCAAATTATCAAATACATTTTCATAAATTGGAAAACTTAATATAACATCTGCAGCTGTCAATTTATCCCCAACAAAAAACCCAGTTCCATTTCTTTCCAATCGATCTTCAAGATATTGCATATTTAAAAACCATTCATGTTTATAATATCCATTATTTATCGCTTTGGTTATCGTACCCACTAATTTCCTGGTCCCAAATGGTGAAATATATTTCGCAGCGGAATTAATTAATAATGCCATTTGAATATGTTGTAATGAACCTTCGGAATAATGTAAAAAATAATCAACTTCTAATTGTTCATCTTGATTAATTGGATTTAAAATATGTTCTGGATCATAATGTCGTAATAAATATTGCATCATAAATCCCAGCTCGGACATTTTAATTGGATTTCTTCCATCAGCAAAGATTATTTCTAATATGGGGGATTTACCTAATTGATGAACATCAAATAGTTGTAATGGACCTCGCCAAGTTTCTGGGTGTCTTAGGTATATTTTGACTTCGTAGTCTAGTTTAAGGATATCCAATAACCAAAGAATTCTATGAGATCTTGAATCGTCGAGCCTATAAGAAAAGTTCATGATAGTGTTAGTAAATCTTTGTTATCGATTTGTTTGGGTGTAAGGTAATATGTACATACCAGTGTAAGATAAATCTATCTTCATATCCTCTTGGTTGAGCCATCATTGATTGTATTTTCTATTTAATATTAAAAAAAGAAGAATATATAATTAAATAAAGGATTAAAGTTAAAAAAAAAACTATCATGTTTGAACCTATTTATAAGTTTGGGGTTTTGGTCAAAGTTGCAAATCATTTTTGTATATAATAGAAAGAAAATGTGTGGGTGTATGGGTGTGTATTTTTCCGTATTGCCATTTTAGGAAAGTATGAAAAAAAATAATATTTCTTAAATTGGATTTGAAGGTGAAGGTGGAAGTAGAAGTGGAAGTGGGGGAGGAAGGAATAGACTTCAGGGGTTATGATAATTATTACATCAACCACAATGAACTAAAAAAAGAGAAGAAGGGAAGATATGAATTTCTGATTTGATAGTTTACATGAAAGTAACATTGTAATGAAAGATGTTCTCTACACAGAAGTTTCAATACTAATTAAACAAATATATATATTCAAATAACTATAACAAGAAAGGCTAGATTGTATTAAAATTGTGAGTAAAAAAAAATTATTCCTAGAAATAAAGTTTTGTGAATAATTGTCAACGCAATAAAGACAGTCCATACCTACATGGGCGGCTTAATGATACCCTCCGAAGTTGATGTTCATTCTTTTAGTTTTTTTTTTTTTTGTTCGCTGTTGAATGTTTTTAAGTTTTTAAGTTCACACTTTTCTTTCATTCAAATTTATTTAATTGTAAAGTTCGTGTACAAGTTGCAAAAAAAAAATAAAAAATATCAAAACTTCAAAACCTCATTATTCTGAGAAGATCATCACATCTGGTTGTAAAAAAGAACAAAACCCTCTTTCAACTAAAACCATGGCTAGAAAACTAAAAGGAAAGTCAGTTCTGTCAAAAGGATTAAAAGGTGCATTAGTTCGTCATCAAACATTTGAAAAAAATCAAGCTCAAAAAATTAAAAATGCTGAAATATCAAATCAAAATAAATTAAATAAACTTAAATCAATGAAAACTTCCAAAAAAGAAAAACAAAATAATAAATTAAGAAATTCAATTAAAGTATCAAAAGGTTTAATGCCATTTAAAATTGAAGATAAAGTATTATTAATTGGTGAAGGTGATTTTTCATTTGCTAAATCGTTAATATTACAAAATTTCCTTATACCGGAAAATTTAATTGCTACAAGTTTTGATTCATATGAAGAATTAATTGAAAAATATCCAAATGTTGAAGAAACTTTAATTGAATTAAAAGATTTAGGTGTGAAATTAATTCATCAAGTTGATGCAACTAATTTACCTATGACATTAAAATTAATTTTAAATTCAAAACAAAAGAAAAGTAATAAAAAAGTAAAATTATTTGATGAAAATCATAATAGTAATGATAATCATTTGGATTATATAATGTTTAATTTCCCTCATACAGGAAGAGGAATTAAAGATCAAGATAGAAATATTCGTGATCATCAAAATCTTATATTACAATATTTTAAAAATTGTAAACAAGTATTTGAATTGGTTAATGTGGATGATTTACAAGGATATAAAAAAACAATGGGAAAAATTATTCTATCATTATTTGAAGGTGAACCGTATCATTCATGGGGGATTAAAATATTAGCCAAGAGTGAAGGATATAAAGTGGAAACATCAGGAAAATTCCAATGGGATATGTTTCCTGAATATCATCATAGAAGAACAAATAGTACCAAAGATACTACAAAACCTGCGGCCGAAAGAGATGCCAGGATATATATATTCGACGAATGGATAAAACCAGAACAAGATAATGATGATGAACATGATAAAAGTAAGGAGACCAGGTGACAGGAATAATAAACATACCCGTTAAGCAGGAAATACTCGTATACAGTGGTCTATGTAGAAGATCTCTTTAGTCAAAGGATCCTTAATCTTATTTAACCTCAATAATGTATTCTTTTCCAGGAGATATTTATCATTAGGTGATAACAACTTATCAAATGGGTAAATATTCCCATTTGGTAGTTTAAAAGGATTATTAAATATACTGGTGATTAATTGTGCATAGGGTAAGTTTTGACTCAACTTGAATAATTCTGGTGAACAAACAGGACAATTATTGATTTTATTGAGAATTTGATAATAATGGTTTGGACCACGATACTTTCTATCTGTCAATATAACATCCCCCTCCCCTACTACTTTATCTGTTTCCATATTATCTTGTATTGCATTATTATTAGGGTCTTTAAATATTGTATTATCCACATTATGATAACATGACTTTGTTTTCAAACTCGATAACCCAGCTGAAAGATATATATAAATAGGATAATTCTTGGTGATACCATACAACTTTGTGAAATTTTCTATAAAACATTGCGATAAACTTTCCCATCTTTCATTTGATAATAATTTCTGATATTCTTTAAATTGGACCGAATTAATCATTAATTTATTTGAAAATGTCAATTGATTCGAAGTTTCATCTTGTTCCATTGATCTAAACACTAATAACCCTCCTAAACTCTTGAGTCGTTCTAAATTCGTCGCATGATTACCACTATCTTGGTCCGAATAATTTTCTTTATTTCCATATGATGATAAATTTTCTCTAGAATAATTTATTGCTTCATTAATATCCCCTTTTTCAATCAATGTTAAAAATTTACAATAATTAATTTCAAATTCTAAATTTGAACTTATCTTCTTCAATGCATTTCTATTTTCATTAAACCAAAGGATTATCATTGATAAATCATGATCTTGTACAATGGATATAAATACTTGATTAAAATTCTCAAATAAATCAAAATCAATTAATTTCATAAGTTTAGGATTGGTTTCAGCTAAATTCTTTAATAATAATAATCCAATATTTGCATCGGTCCTCGTATTTGATTTCATTAAATAATCAATTATTAATAAATTCGTTTGATCTCTATACCAAATTATCAAATTTGGATTATGTAAATCTAGTATTTTATCACCATCATCATCTCTATCTCCTCCCCCTGTTCCTGTTCCTCCTTGATTTGAATCCTCTTTATTGTTATTATTATTATTATTATTGTCTTGATGTATAACGAATTTTTCCAATTCTTGTAAATTTTCTAATCTAGTTATCAATCTTGATCTAAATTCTTCATCTTTTTTAATTGAATTCATTAATTTTTTTTGGAAATTTTCAAAATTCTTAATTAATTTTTGAATTAATTCTAATTTTGCTGATGGTGAAAGGGCAGTATTATTATTTGCCTTCTTGATTTTAGTTATATCATCCGTTAATTGTTTCTTTTGTTTCTCGATTAATTTCTGTATCGTTTTGAAGTTCTTCTTAATTAGCTCTGCCGGGATCTTGAATTGAGTTTGATGGGTTTGAATATGAAAGTTCAACGTGGGTTCTGTCATTAATGAAAGAGTTGTGATTCAACTGTATACGTGTATATGTGTAATCTGATTAAGTAAAAAAGGGAGAGGGAGGGAGATTCTTTTAGTAAATTTTTGTGTGGTGACATTTTGGTAATTGATCCCGATGTCGCACAAAATGTCGTCAGTTGGAAGTGTGTGTGATTCTAATGTGGAGACGCTTAGATAAGTTGATAAGGAGAGAGGTTACCATGTAAGATAAAAAAAGACACACATGTATGTGGCGGTAAATTAACAATAATCAGAGTTATATGACCTTGGTAGTACGTTACATTGTAATGCTAAGCTAATTTAATTGATTTAAATATTTAGTAAAACTTTGTATAGAAATGGTTTAAAAAGAATATACTCCTGTTAATATAACCTTAAATTATTGACTATCTGTAATCTTAGTTTTATAATCCCTAAAATATTCATCTTCAACTTCTTCAATCATTGCCAGTTTACTTTTACTGATATGTGCCTTTTCTTGTTCTTGTTCTTGTTGTTCTTTTTCAACTGCTTTCTTCAATTCTAATAATAAATCATTAATCATCTTATCAAGAGGTTTTATCATCTGCAAAGTTTCATTTCTCAACTCAATATAATCAATCTCTGTTGTATCCAATTCAACTTCCTTTATTCTTCCCCCCTTACTCTTTTTCTTATTATTCTTTTGTTTCAGTTTTTCTTCTAACATTTTCAAATGATAAATATCATCATTTACTTTTAATTGTGCTTTTAATCTATCCCATGATTGTCTTACCATTAGTTCAAGGTTTTTGATATCTTTCGAATATTTCAAATTATGTAAATAGGTAAGAAATGATTCGATATCGAATTCTTGTGATTTCTTGTATTCATCATAGATCTTTTTTGTTCCTGGTGAAGAAGATGCAAATCGTTGATAACGAGTTATTAATTGTGATTGCGATTGTTGTTGCTGTGGTGGTGGCGGTGGCGGTGGCGGTGCTCTTTGTTTGATTCTTGTAACTTGTATGGTCTTAATTGTTCTTCTATTCCCCATTATTCTGTACAAATTGATTATTGTGATTGCAAATCAAGTTATTTGGTTGTTTTCTTTTTTGTAATTTTTATTTTTTTGTACCTTTTTTGCAGACTGATTTATGTATGCGCCGCTACCAAGTAGTATATATACCAATCAAATAAAAACAAAAAATATAAATAAATTATTAACAAATATAATAAACAAAACTAAACTACTCTAATCTACTCTGCTATCTAAGCTGGAATTGAAGTGTCTTTAATAGTAAGTTTTTTATCTTTAATCAAATAAAACAATTCACCCAATTTATCAAGACCATCATCAATTTCATTCACCAATGGACCTTCATTTTTCAAAGGATTATATCTATCTTTAGGAGCATAAACATACAATTTATTAACAAATTGATCTTGAGCATCATGATGACTATAGAAATGGAAGAAAATAGAATCCCCTGTTGCGTCAATTCTACCCTTTTCCCATTCTTCTTGTTCTTGAGTTGTTGGTAATTCTTTAGCTCCTGACCAAACACCTGCCAATGCCGCAGCACTGGCTTCAATGGTATGGAAATTTAAATGCGAAACAGCAATACCCACAGTTCCCAATGTTGGATCTTTTTGATAAAAAGTATCATAATATAATCCTTTAACTCTTGATAAATTACCTGGATTAACTAATTTAATATATTCCGAAGCAAATGGATAATGATAATGATAACCCGTGGCAAAGATAATTTTATCAAATTTCTTATGTGTTCCATCAGCGAAATAAACTTCCCCTGATTCAGGATCAAATTTATCAATGGTTCCCTTTCCATCAATTTCTTCAACTGCTAAAGCTTCATTAATGAATTCAAAAACCAATGATTTATTACGTTTAGCATTAGTGACGGATTTAGCTACTGGAATGAGGTATTGAACAAGATTAGCGGTGGAAATTGAACCACCAACTAATAAAACATCTTTATCAACGTAATCTTCAATGTTACGGAATGATTTGGCATGAATTAAAACATTTGGATGTTTGGCATTATATTCTGCCAATCCGGGGATTTGTGGGAAATAAGGAACGGTATAATGACCATTAGAAAGAACAAGAGCATCGAATTCTTCTTGATACCATTCATTTTTATTTGTTTCTGGATTTTTATATCTAGCTGAAACAACCCATTTCCCTTCGGAATTCTTGGTAATATTTTCTACCGTGGTATTGGTTCTTATATATTGGTCCAATTTTTCAGTTTCAAGAAATTCACTAAATCTTTGTTTTAATTCTTGATGATATAAGAATGGGTAAATTGGTCTTGATTTATCATGATATTTTTCTTCATCTGGCTGATAACTAAATCTAGTAAATCTAGCTGGGATATTTGTGAATAAGAATGGATAAACCCCACTTCTTTTCCATTCCAATTCATTTTGTACACTATCCTTATTGGTAATAACCGGAGTTTTTTGGGTTGATTTTTCAATTCCTTCAGGTAATTCATTTATTGGTCTAACAATAAATGGATCGGAATAATTTTCCGTATCTAAAGTTTGTTGTGGTGGAACATCCAAATCAGCTTCATTTGTATCCGCAGCCCAAATACCTCCTGCTTTATCTTTTTGTTCAAAAACAACAATTTTATTAAAAGCAGGATCGGTTGGACGTTCATCCAAGCCAATAGTTGAAGTACCATCTTTGGAAGTGTTTAAAAATTCATAAAGGGAACCAATTCCACCTGGACCACCACCAATAATACCAATTGATTTAACATTTAAAGACACCATCTCGTTCGTTAGTAAGTTGAAATATATATATATAAATCTGTTAGAGTTTAACGAGTTTTAATATCAAATGGAGCAACATATGTTTTTTACCTCGGGAAATATGACTACATTTTTATAGTGATTTATAATTGTAGTTGTGGCTCCGAAATCAAACTAAACTTTTCTTCATCATCAAGACGAGCATTTCTCTTGACTTTCTTTCTTTCTTTCTTTCTGCCTTGCAGATTTGCAATATTAGTATAATAATATCCAAGGAATAGGTTAGTTTGATTGTTAACGTATAAACTGTGGCTCATATACCGGAGAATTTTTTTGCTCTATCATGCAAGTATTTTCTCTTATTGTCTGATAATGGTGGTGGGTTCTTTTTTCTTTTATCATCCGAAAAATGGGGAGCATACTACAAAGCACGAAGTTATTTAACAAACAAAATTGTGGCTGCGAAGGTGCAAAAACTCTTAGGGAGAGAGACAAAAATGATTTGTTTTTTACTCGGAAGCATTGAATAGCAAGAGGTGAGGTGATTGTTTGTTTTTTGCCAATAAAAAACTTATGTTGTTCACCCAAGGAGGAGCCACTATTTTTCTCTCTACTTCTTTCCAAGTGATCTATAATAATAAATATACAAATACCATTGAAGCTCATGCAGGGGCGACGGTTGCAATACACCAGACCAATTGAAAGTTATCGATAGGTGGTAATATTTTACCGAATTTAACATTCAATACTTGTGTAGCAATATATCGTAAATCTTGATTGGAACAGCTACCCTTTTAGTTTTTTTTATTTTTTTTTTATTTTGAATTTTCGGGTTCCCATTTTAACTCCACACATATTCCACAGAAATTTTTTAGACTTTGTGAATATGAGGAATGTTATTGTCTTGTTCACAGATCGCTATTGGTGATAATATCCCTTAATCTTTCTCTAACATCCACCACTATCTACGGGAACAGGAACAATTAAAAAAAAAAGAAAATCACACCTCTATAATATATATGTATTCACGTATTTAATAAAACAATAAAAATAAAAACACCCCCCCATACCTTAACATCCAGTCAACTTGTTCTTTGGGAAAGTGTACCCAGCTTGTTCATAAGTAGTCAAGTTAACATTATAATAAAGATTCAAATGTTCTTGAATATAATCATATGTAGGATAATCATCAGGGTCACAACCAAGGTTAATTGCATCGGATGGTTGATAAACTCTTACATAATCGACTCTCATGGTAACAGGGAAAAACAAACTGTTCCAATCAATATAAGCCCAGTTATTGGAAATACCAAGATTTAAAATCAAACTCATTGGTTCTTTCGAAAGTGGTCTTGCACCAATATTACCATTTGCATGTAGAGAAGTGGAATGAACTGTCAAGGTTGGATCTTGACCAACAAACCAACGTAAATACCCATTTTCATCATCATTAAGATATTCGTAACCATAAGTTTGGAAATTATGTGCATGATCACCAAATTCATACCATGTTACGTTCAATGTAGTAGTAGCTGATAAGGCTTGTTGGAAAGGACCACCAGTATATGTATTCATAGTTGTGACAGAACTGTTGTAGATTTCGACGAAATCATAATCTGGATAGTACCATATATCCATTGGTGCTAATTGCAATGATTGTGAAGCCACACCATTATTGGCTCTTTTCCCAGAAGAATCAGTCATAACTTCCCCTTCAATAACATCGATTTCTGGAGCACCTCTACCAACACCTCTATTTGGATGTGATTCTCCTGGGCAAGTACAACTGTTCAATCTTTGACCCGGTAAATAAGAAATACCATCAGGAGAACTTTGATTTGGTGTGATACCAGCATCACAGGAGTTGTACGAATATGGCCAAACACCATCGGTAGAAGCCAAATAACCAGGTCTTCCTAAATTACCCATTGACCATAAACCTGGCCATAACCCGGTAACGTTACCATAGTTTGGTAATCTTGCAGAAATTTCCAAATGACCTTGTGTAAAACACATTTGGTTCCAACTTTGAATCATACCGGATCTGTAAAACAAGTTGTGGTTTTTATAAGCATCCATACGTAAAGTCAATGTACCATTGGCGGTTGTTGATGCATCAGGATCATACCATTCCAAATCATGGGTGGCATCATAATGAATATCTGGAGCAGTGAAAAATTGATCGTCACCTTCATAGAATGTTCTTCCTTCGGCGTTGAATTCGTCAGAGAAAACCAATGGCCATTCGCTGCCGTCTTTAGCGGTTTTGTAAAGAGCGTCTTCTGGAGTATCTGGGTCAACTAAAGTTTGTCGAATGGAACCTATCATAGGATAAGTATATTGGGTCAATACTTCGTAATGTTGTGGACGATATGGGTTTGTGGCTCCTGAATATGTAAGTACTGGTAAAATGATGAAAACAGCCAAGCATGCAAGCAACAAAAAGATAAGACCAAGTAAACCACCCATTGATCTCTTATCCATGTTTTTCAAGTCGTACATGAACCTATTCTTGTCGTATTCTGCGTCTAGGACAGGGTCTGGATTGTGCAAGTAGTCATCAGATTCTTTTTCATCGATGCTCAAAGGAAAAGAAGATGCTGGATAACCCCCAAATGGACTGAAATCAGTAGCATAAGGACTGTTTGATCTGTCTGAAAGGGTCGATTCATTGTTGACACTACTGTTTGTGGAATTTCGAGAATCGTGTGGACGTGTTTGTGAAGAAGGATTGTTCATCGAAAGTAAAGAAGTTGTGGAAACAACCCTGGAGCCAGCTAATGAAGGATATCTGTCAAACTCAGTGGCTGACTTTGGGTTTAGTTTGTTCGCGTCACTAGCGCTCGAAGATACGTCACGACTCAGAATATGAGTGCTGCCCAATAATTTAGATTCATCAGAGCTTGAAATGTCTTGGTTTAAATATTGTGAACTTCCACCATTCGAGTAGTAGCCACTGTATGCTTGGAATGGTTTCCCGTATTCAGATTCAGGAAAGGTTGAGGATGCTTGGTTGGTGATATGGTTTGGTTGTTGTGCTGTAGATTGTTGGTGTTGGGAGGAAGAAGAAACGGAACCCGATGATTGGTCGGCATCGTCTGCAAATGGGTTTGTTGGGCTGTATGCTGAATTCAAGTCTTCATGATTATCATCTCTATTGCGTTGAGGATTGTTGGAAGTCAAGTCCCTGGGAGTTGATGCCATAGTGGAATATATGTAGTTTTCTATATTAGTTTATTGTTTTGCAACTTCCAATATGCTTTACGTAATGCTATCAAATACAACACTGTCTTTTTCTTAGTTACCAAGAATAATTAGTGAACTTGGTATTATATTCTTGGAATAGATGAAAATATTAAATATTAGAAGAAAAATAAGGGAAAAATTTTCTTCGGTGCCTGGACTAAGAAAAAAAAAAGAAACAAAACAATGTCAATTTCTTGGATCGAGAAAATAACGAACGAATGGAAAGGGTTGTTGGTAGATGAGTCGGTGTATGGGTTGGTGATGGAGTTGATACTACCAAAAATTAAAGGAAAACTGGTTTCTGTTTTTTTTTTTTTGAAAGAACAGGAAGAAAGAAGGAAAATATAGTTCAAAAAAAAAAAAGAAAGAAAGTAAAAAGAATATTTTGATGAAGGAGATACCCAGTCAAAAGTATCACACACATAAGTTTAGTTTTAGGCGGAAAAATTTTTGAGTGTCTGAAACTAACACTTAGCTCGAGTCTGTGTGTGTGTAGTGTTAACTGGTGCTAGTAGTGTAACAAAATCAAAAAGGAGTAAAAGCCCAGATCCCACAAAAACAAGGCAAACAACAGTCCAAAAATAGAACAAAAATAACAAAAACAGGACAGCGACATTATATTCGCGACATGCGTACCACGTAAACCGCCCGAAAAAAAAATTTCACAGCGAGTGAGATTGTCTTGTTTCTTTTTTTTTTTTTTGTTCACCCTCTTGAAACGACACGAAATATTGTCGGACAACCGATGGCTTACAATTCCGCAACCCACTGGTGTTGCACTGAACATACATTACCTCATCAACTTAAATAGACAAACACTCTAACTTCGCCTCCTTGCTCTCAACCATAACCTAATCTGCAGCAACTTGTAACCTAGAACTGGGAGGAATGGGGGATGCTGAGAAAGTCTCTTCCACAAATCTTATTGGGCAGACGTGAAACCACATGAAATTCAAAGTGAACGTAGTCTAGTCTAATTTTGATTTTGTCTCATTTAAGTTGTCTGTCTGTGTGTGTATTTGTTGTAAGGGGGCTTGCCATGAGAAGAATACCGCAGATGCGTTCTGTTCGTTTGAACTGTACTCAGCATGACCTGCTTTTCTATTCGCGTGTACCAAGAGATACCTACCTTCCCACAATAAACTGCCTTATTGCTCCTTTGAGTTAAATTGATACATCAAAGGAGAATGGGGGATTGGCGGGTAACACAGTTCAACAAAAGTGAAAAGAAAAAAAAAACAAATCTCAATTACTTGTGATTCTTTGGACCCATTGACGCAATGAAAAGCCTTGTGTTGTAAAAATAAAAAAAAGCAAAAGCAAAAAATAGAACTCCCCCTCCCCCCTCGCTCCACTACTTTCTCTCTCTTCCTCCCACAAACAAACAAAAAAGTATCAAAACGTCCCACAAAACACGAACAAAAAAAAAACAAAAAAAAAACAAAAAGGATCAGCGAGGGACAAAATCAGATTCGATTAATCCAACACCAATGTTGTTAACATTTTCTATTTTTTTTTTTTTATTTAAGAATGTTGAAATGTTACTTGATTGTGTAATATGGTTAGTACCTAGAACCCAGGGTTGATATTTTTTTATACAAGAATGTTTATAAGTTTTTTTTTTTTTTGGCGTAGACGTGTATGTGTAATTGAAATACTACCAACAATGTCTTCATCAATAAATGCATCTAGACTAATAGTTGGTGTTTCTTGGTTTTATTTGCCCAATTGTTCTGGTCTTTTTTTTTTCCTTTGGCTGGCTTTCTCTTGTTGTAGTGCTACAGCAACACGCACTTGTGAACGACACTCGGATAACAGGGCTATGTCATGAAATAGGCTTTGCACAAAAGGAAGAAACAAAGTATACCAACGGACAAAACCAACTGTCTGGAATAGGAAACGATGTTCCCTAATTCTTACAATGCCCATCTTTGTAAAGGGAAACATTGGATAACATTTTGAATAGACTGTTTGTTTTGGTTGCAACTTTTAATTGAAAAATGATCACCGTTTTTGCATCTATTTTTTCTTTTCCTAATTCCCAATTATTCCATTTGTCTTCATATACAATGAAGGGGAGGGCGAAAAATAGTTAGATATATATATACTTGTTCTCTGGAAACCCAATTGATGTTCTTGTCAATTTGTTGAATCCCACTTTACCATACATAATTCTGCATTATCTGCCATGGCAAATATTTCCTTGAATTGGATTTTCCTCTTTCCTACCAATAGGGAAGACTGCTTCAGGAAAACTTTTAATGGGCTCTGATTATGGCTATGTTTATGTCTATGGCTATGGTAAAACCTACTGCAACTCATCCATATTAACCCATAGTACTTTCGTACTTTCCAAGAAATTGCAACGACAAAGAAACAGATTTTTTTTTTCTTGAATTAAATTTAGTACCACCAGAAATTTTCTTGGGTTGCGAAATATTATTTCTTGGATAAAGCACTGTTTAGACAAAAGAAAACTTCTGGTCAAAAGAAAATAATGGATATAATACAAAAAAAAAAAAACTGTAACCTGTAGTTTGTATTATGTAACTAGAAGTAAGTGTCTATATATAACCAAAATATATAATAAATTATTTCTCTTCTCTTCACTTTCTTTTGCTTTTCATTTGTAGTTATTAAAAAAAAAAAAGCTTTTAGGCGTTGTTATCACTTTCTTTCTTTCTTGCAAGTCATCAATACTTTCACACTATTCGATACTACTATTCTATTTCACATATTTTATAATACCCTATCATATGAACCATGGAGAGAGACTTAACCTATAACGCCCCCAAGATAAGGTTAGTTAAAACTAATGGACACGAGGAGAACTTTGAATTTTCAAACAACAACTCAACAGCGGATATTACCAGTGTGAATTCCAACGACCCACCATCTCAATCACAGCAAAACCCATTTTCTGACCAATCCAATTCAAATAGTTCGGAATCAATGCAATTCCAAGTTTCTCCGGCA
Source organism: Candida neerlandica (assembly GCA_030557875.1). Taxonomy (NCBI): domain Eukaryota; kingdom Fungi; phylum Ascomycota; class Pichiomycetes; order Serinales; family Debaryomycetaceae; genus Candida; species Candida neerlandica. The sequence continues at coordinate 76,741 of JANIWD010000025.1, forward strand.
CCTCTGTATGATCAATTTCGCCCCCATAACATTACATATAATGAAAGTAATTCGGTATATTCAGAATCACCAAATACAACACAACGAGCACAATTCCAACCATTATTGAGTTCAGATAGACAAGCACAGAATCAGGATGAACATTCGTTCCAATCATCGAGGACCACCAAGCCTGCAGGTTACGATAGATACCCCAAAAATGTCCAACCTCCACCAAGTTTAAGCCGTCATATGCTGCAGAGTTCTTTTGACAACAACTCTAATTTATCACTGTATACCCAAAATTCCAGCAGTGAATTGGCAAAATTATACGATGGTGATTTCAGTCCATTTGGTGGATACCCAGCTTCTTCATTTCCATTAAGTATAGATGAAAAGGAACCAGATGATTATTTGCACAACCCAGATCCAGTAGAGGATGCTGAATATGACAAAAACAGATTTATGTATGACTTGAAAAACATGGACAAGAGATCAATGGGTGGTTTGTTTGGATTTATAATATTATTGCTTATTACATTGTGTGTTTTTATTGTGTTGCCAGTGCTAACATTTGCTCAATACACCCCAAAGACAACCGAAGTGGAATATGAGATATTAACTGCTTACACATACCCAATGCTCAGTGCTATTCGACAAGATTTGGTGGATCCCGACACCCCAGAAGATGCCTTGACCTGGATTTCTAAAGATGGTGATGAATGGCCATTGGTTTTCTCCGACGAATTCAACGCCGAAGGAAGAACATTTTACGATGGGGATGATCAATTTTTCACTGCCCCTGATTTCCACTACGCGGCCACACAAGATTTGGAATGGTACGACCCAGATGCGGTAACCACCGCTAACGGTACTTTGAATCTACGTTTGGATGCTTTTAGAAATCATAATTTATTGTATCGTTCTGGTATGGTTCAGAGTTGGAACCAGATGTGTTTTACACAAGGGAAATTAGAGTTCCTGGCCCGATTACCAGGTTATGGTAATATAACGGGGTTGTGGCCGGGTTTATGGTCGATGGGAAATTTAGGAAGACCAGGGTATTTAGCATAAACTGAAGGTGTTTGGCCATATACTTATAACTCGTGTGATTCCGGTATAACTCCAAACCAAAGTTCTCCAGATGGAATTTCTTATTTACCGGGCCAAAGATTGAACAGTTGTACTTGCCCGGGAGAATCACATCCAAATCCTGGTGTCGGTAGAGGTGCTCCAGAAATCGATGCTTTGGAAGGTGAAATTCATGGTATCATTGGTAGAGTTTCACAATCTTTACAAATCGCTCCTTATGATATTTGGTACTATCCTGATTATGATTACATGGAAGTTCACAACAGTTCTGTTACCTTGATGAATACTTACACCGGTGGTCCTTTTCAACAAGCAGTTTCTGGTGTTACCATGTTGAACACCACCTGGTATCAATATGGTGACAATGGGGATCAATTCCAAAAATACGGTTATGAATATCTCAATGATGACGAAAGTGGGTATTTGCGTTGGTTTGTCGGTGATGATCCAACATTCACCATGTATGCACAGTCGCTACATCCAAATGGGAATATCGGATGGAGACAACTTCCGAAAGAACCAATTTCAATTATTATGAATTTGGGTATTTCTAACAGTTGGGCATATATCGATTGGCCAAGTTTGATGTTCCCAGCTACCATGAGGGTCGATTACGTCAGAGTTTATCAACCTAGAGATCAGATTAATGTTGGCTGTGATCCTGATGATTATCCTACATATGATTATATTCAGGATCATTTGAACATTTACAATAATATGAACTTGACGACTTTCCAACAAGGTGGATACACCTTCCCAAGGAACAGGTTGACCGGGTGTAGATAATACATGTATATTTTAGTTGTTGTACATAATCGAATGCAACCTATTTGGATAAATTTCATTTAGTCTAGTATTGCTCTGTAATGCAGTAAATTGACCTTGGGAAAGGGTTAGGAAATTCATGATCCCGTTGTTGGTTGCAGCTATGACAACCGGATTTGCACCATTTTTAAATAGACCATCTCGTACTCTGTAATATTCATTACGTAATCGAATAGACGCATCCAACTTTGCTTGACGCTCCGCACTTTGTTTGGCTCGGATTTCTTTCTTTGATTGCATCTTTTTATTTTCCTTCTTGGGTTTTACTAATTTAGGAACTACTGCCACTGGCTCTAATGGTATCTCCAGATGCAACATTTGAATCTGCGGTAAAGTTAAAAACTGGCTATTCTTCGATGAATCGACGACGCATAATTGAAAATCAGCCGGGGGTGGGTTTTTCTTTGAAAAATTAGGTAAAGGTTTCCACACATTGAAAGTGATGTGAATTGGATTTGATGATGGTTTGTAATCAACTGGCTGGGTATTCAACCTTATTGCTTTGAACACATCCGTATAATTGAAATAATGTTTGGATTTAAAATGCAATGAATGAAGCACAGGATATGATAAAATTCCCCATTGTCTTGGCCAGAGTATAAATTGTGAGTTCGATTTGCAAATAGCGTCGTCTTTAGAAACTGCTTCAGTTTTAGGCTCTTGTTGCTGAAACTCTTGTACAACATATCCCATTCTCTTCAAATAAGCATACACTTGATATTTAGCCATGGGAATTGCAAGCAAGGAATACAAGTACTCTAAATCAAGAGCCACTAATTTCTTCTCCACGTCAAAATCATCTTCCTGGTTCTCCAACCATTGGGTATACTCATCGTTGACTAAATATACAATCAAAGATCCCCTCTCGGCCAAATATATAGTCTCCAAATTATTCAATCTCATTCCATGTATTTTACCAATATTTACTGCTTTTCCCAAATCTTTAAAATAATTACCACGAACTTGTGGTACCAAACAATACGATTCATCTTTCATCCATATTCCCAATAACTTATTCTTTATATGATGTCCACGAACGTTAGAAATTGCATCAAACATAGTTTTCTGGGATTCATCCAATGCTGAAGTTTGTACTGTGGTTCCATCGGGTTCGAATTCTTTTTCACCTCTTTTGGGTATGCTTGATTTATTTAGGAATTTCCAATCTTGGATTTCATCTTCCACATCATATACTTTCTCTGTTTGGATCTTATTATCTTCTTCTTCGGCGTCAGACATGATGGATGTAGCTTGTTAATTCAAGAGATGCATATATATGAGTGCTTGGAAAAATTTCAGTCGTGTTAACTCGTAAAAAAAAAATCGAAATCGAAATTGAAATTGATCCGTCACTAATAACTGTCACGATATACTTACCATACTCAACAAATAATAATAATAATAATAATGACTGACACTCCAATAACTTATCAAATACTAGTAAAGTATTATTTCAACTAATATCTCAAGTTTAAAAAAAAAAATCAATAATTACTAACAAGTTTTCACCTGAATAGGCTGAATCAATACTAGATGATTTACTCAACGATATAATAAAACAGACAACTTTGAATAACTTGACAAACCCCATACCGCCGCCATCAAAAGAGTTTATTGATCAGGATAAAGTTAAATTAAAACAATTGGAAACATCGAGGTATTTCCAGTGTAACAATTGCGGGAGAAACATTGCTGGTGTTCGATTTGCTCAACATATTAATAAATGCTTGGATAGAAAACGAAAATAGTCATTGTTAAAGAGAGAAATATGACTAAAGAGAAGAGAAGTGAGAGATCTGGGATAAAGTGTGATGGTACCGACAGTGGGGGTGTTTCAGCTATATTCCCAACTTAAAAATGGATCGATTTGCATTGAGCAAAATGAAGGTTTATTGGAAAGCCATAGTCCAATAAGTATGCTTGGGTCTTTTTTTTGATAAATGAAACAGCAGTTTCGGAGACCCATAGGGTGTAGGATATAAGAAAATACTTAGCAAGAGAGTTAGTTACTAGTTAATATATAGGCCCAAGTAGCTGTGACCATCCCTCAGAAAAATGAAGGTATTAGATTTATCTCTCCAAACTTGACAAACATCCCATTTATCTTTTTTGAAGAATTGATCTAAATCAATGTTGGCTTCCCTTTTTGGATTTTTACAGAAAATTGTTGGATGATTTGTCTACAATATCGGATGTAAAAGGAAATAAAACTTGTACATTAATAAATTCTTATAAAAAACTAAAGGAACGTATTCCACAAGCTAGAAATAAATAAACAGTTAGTATTATTACATAGATCAGAAACCGATTCTTGAAATTTTCCTTCGATACCTCTATCCGACATTCGGAACAACATCGAACTCAATCCATGAACTTATCATCACAATTGAATCCAACTGTTGCAAGACAAATAACGGAATTCTTACCATTCGTCAACATTATTCACCCACGGGATTTGATGATTAATAACTCCTCTTTTATATTGGATGGTTTTTTTTGACGACAGCTTTTTCTCTCTAGTTCTCTACCACCGACAAACAAAAAAAAAATGTGGATGCCTACATACAAATACTGGCAATTACTACTTAGGTGTTCACATCCGTCGTCCTGTCAATAACAGGTCCTACTTTCGTAAGCCGATCATCTAATCACACTGGTGGCTCCTTTTTGAAAATCTATCTTGACGATCTTATTTACAAGTATTCAGGGGTGTTACTCTTGCTTCCCTACCGTTGTGTGACATCTAGAAGTAGTGTGTGTTGACGAACTTCTAAACAGTCGTGTATGTTGTCACAAGAAATAACAGATGAAATTTTTTTTTTTTTATTTTTTTTTTGCTTTTACTTGCTTTCAATGTTTGATTACGTAAAAACAAAAAAAAATTACCTACCCTAATCAAAACCTCAATTCAATTCAATCAATCAACAATAGAAATTTTTCCTTTTGTTCCATTTTCATCTGTTAGTTTATAACCACTTCTCTGTTTTTTTTTTCCTATTTAATTTTTAATTTTTAACATTCCTGATTCAACCGGATATCGAAATGGGTTCCGATAAAGATATCAAGTCTCCACCACCATCTAAGAAGGATGAGGAACCACCAAAATCCATCTTGACTAGAAGTTCATCGCCACCTCCAATTTTGAATGTCCCAGATACAAACTTCATTCATCATCCTCAACCACAACCGCCACAGCATGAACTGCAAATCCCAGGAGTCAAGTTATCTCCACAAATTTCAACTTCCCTGGAAACAAGGGAAACCGTCATGGCAGGAGGTGCCTATTTAAAAGAAAGATTGGATTCACCAGATTCTATAGGTCATAAATCAACGTTATTACAAGCAGACAAAAACGAATCGATACCAAGCATCGATTACACTTTAAACCCACCAAGGGAAAGCCAACATCATAAGGCTCCATCGGTTCATGCACATTTTTATGTTGAAGAAACCTTAAGACCAGTGAGAAATAGATCCAGAAGTGGGTCAACGTCCAACAATGGCAGCAACCTAACCCCAATCACCAGTCCACAGCATAGTGAACATTCAGTTCTTAATAAAGATGCCATTAAAAGCCAGGAAAGTTTGAGAGCAACTTCTGTTTCTTCTGCGGCTAGCAATCAAAGCACACCAAAGTCTACCACGGGAGGTGGTGCGAACACAGTTACATCGACAATATCAGCTACTTCAGCACCCGCAGTAGCCGCACAAGGATCCGCCGCTACAACAGCTCCTGGTGAACAAAACAGTAACATTGATCCTCGTTTACCGCAAGACGACGGCAAGTTCCATGTTTTGATCGGGGTTTGTGGGGCGTTATCTGTCGGTAAAGTCAAATTAATTGTTAACAAATTACTTGAAATCTACACATCCGACAAAATTTCCATCCAAGTTATTTTAACCAAAGCAAGTGAGAACTTTATCTTGCCTGAAACTCTCAACACCTTGGAAAACATCAAGAAGGTTCGTGTTTGGACGGATATTGATGAATGGACGACTTGGAAAACAAGACTGGATCCTGTTTTGCATATTGAATTGAGAAGATGGGCTGACATTTTATTGGTGTGCCCATTAACGGCAAATACCCTATCAAAAATCTCTTTGGGTATATGTGATAATTTATTAACCAATGTCATCAGAGCTTGGAATAGTTCGTATCCAATACTATTGGCTCCAGCTATGGACAGTCATTCGTATAGTTCCAGTACTACAAAGAGGCAATTGAGATTGATTGCAGATGATATGCCTTGGATTGAAGTTTTGAAACCCCTGGAAAAAGTCTTTGGAAGTTATGGTGATATCGGAATGGGAGGTATGACCGATTGGAACGAAATTGTCAACAGAATTGTCATGAAATTGGGCGGTTATCCAGAAGATGAGGATGATGAAGATGATGATGAAGCTGACGAGTCAAAAGATAATATTGATGAGTCAGCTATCATTGATGATGAAGACGACGATGATGACGATGACGACGATGACGACGACGACGATGATGATGACGACGATGATGACGATGACGATATTGTTGACAACCAAGAAAGCAAGACCCAAGAAATCACTGATAAATCCAAAGGCGAAACTCGTGCACTTTGATTCTACATATTGTTTTATTATTAATCTCTAATATTCTTATACATTAATACAAATATAATAGTACATTATATTTCATCTTGAAGTTGTCTAATTTTTTCATCTCTCCAAGACAAGTAATCTTCACCAATCAATGTGGAAGTGTCATTAGTTATGCCGCTTACTCTTCGTAATTTACTATTCCTCAAATCTTGATCAAAGAAACTCGGTCTGATCTTTATAGGCGACAAGTCAAACGGTGATGAATTGTTTTCTTTTCCTATAGGGATATTTGCTACATCACACGTCCCAGAAGTCGACAAAGTTGAGGCGTTGACAAGTCTGGTGGGAGTTGTATGTTTCCCATTATGTAAGGTAGATGGTTTCAATGGTGAAATCAACGGTTGTAGACTAGACGGTGGTTTGCCCAACATTGAATTGTTCCTGGTTGCTTGTAACGGACTACTTTGCGATATCATAGATGTATTATGATGAATTGTGGTATTTAAAGCATTCGTAAGTTTGATAGTTGTGGGGTTATTAAATGTCCTTTCCCTTCTGTTCCATTTTGCAGTAGGTGACACATTTTTTGAAATCCGTGATGGCACCAGACGACCTAACGTCTTCGAAGGCGACTTCCTCTGGACAGTAGTATGCGACACTGGCGGTTGTTGTTTTTTTGGAGAATTGGAATCGTTTCTAGGGGCACTTTTCGAAGCTGATCTGGAAGTTGGTCTACTATTTGGTTTCTTATGTTGCTTTGCTTCAAGTACCAATATTTTTTCGAAAAAGTCCTCGCCATTGATACATAATGTTTTCTTGTCCAGCTGAATGGCATTGTTATTGTACTCACTTATTCCTTTTTTCAATGCATCTATCAAACGAGGCATGTTCTTATTGATTCTTTTCCTGATTTTCTCTTCATTGAGCAATATTTTACATGAATTCTTACTCAACAAACGCGATGAATCCTTACTAGACTCAAAGAGAAATTCCTGGTCTTGCAAAAGATCGTTCAATTCATCGTAGTTTTGGAAGATATTTTCCTTCTGACCAAGCTCAACTTTCAATTCTTCTAAATATTTTTCGTGGTTATTCAAAACTTGTTCTTTGTCTTCTTCACTATCATTCGAATAATTGAAGTATTCAAATTCCTGTCTCATCTCTGGCGAGTAGTACATCTTATCCCAGTAACGTTCAATATCTTGTCGGCTATCGGATATGAAACTTTCAATGAATTCCGATCTTCGTATGTACAACTTATTCAACTCCATTTTAAAGTTCAACAAAGACAATTCACTCAATGAACTATTTTTATCAAGAAAGTTGGCAACGTATTCTTTTGATTCGCCCAATTTTTCCCACAACGAATGACATTTAGCAGAAAATTGATCCCATTCTTGTTGTCTTGTTTCAATTGTCTTAAGCAACAAGTTCTGGAAACCAATCAAGAACTCAATATTCTCATCACCCAATCCAAAATTCTCTGGGGCGCTAAGAATATAATTTAGCGTTCCTACGTCCAAATACGCCTCATTGTTTGGCAGATCTCCTTGCTGTAACATGTTGAGCTGTTCATCTTTAATTTGCAACGTGTCGATATACTTGAAACATTGTTCAATGATCCCAACAATTGTGGACTTTCTAGTTTCTAGCTCGGTTCTGCAAGTGTTCGTTTCCTCTTGAATGGAAGATATTAGGTCTTTGTTAATCTTGGTAAACCTTAATCCCCTTATTATTCTAACCAATTGGTAATTTATGTCTCTTAATTTAATGAAATCGTTATTCTGTGGGACTTCTTGTTGTTCTGGTTCTTGATGAATTCTGGCTGAACTGCCCTGATTATTTTTTAACGGACTTGCAAGAATGAAAGCCGTAAACTTTTCTCTCCTGTGGTCGTTCGGAATTTTGTCAACATTCAATTTTTTCACGAGATCCTGAAACTCCTGTAATATATTTCTATGGTATTCTGCGTCTGCTCTATTTGGTAAAGACGATAGAAGACTTGAGTTTCCATATTCACCAATCAACTCATTGACTTCAGCAAATTCCAAATTGGCACTATTGAAATCCTTGAAAATGTCCACAAATACAGTTAACACTTTTAAAAATATCTTGTTCAATCGACTTCTCTTCTCGAGTAGACTCAATGTGGGTATGCTACTCAACATATAATTCAACTGTTCTTGCTTTTCAATCCCAAGTGGGTTAGTACTATCCATAGCTGTGATTTGATTTAATATTTGTTGTTTGTAACCATCTTCAAACATCTGTCGGTTATCAAATACCAATCCCTTATTGATTAATTCTAGATTCTTGTCCCCCTTTGTGTCGTTTATCATAGACAATATAATCCTTATTTGTTGTCGTAACCATTCCACTTCATTTTCAATATTTGACTTTTCACGAGTAAGATTGGTCACGAACGAATGGATTGAGTCTTGTACTGTTTTGAAAATCTCTTGCTTTTTAACTAGTGTTTCATTCGCCGAATATCCTATCAATTGATATATATTGTTAAGTTCCGCAATTGTTTCATTTATATTGCTGGCAATTTTGTCAAACTGGGTATTTTGTTGATATTCCTCGGGGTCTATTTGTGTACTACTATCGTTGTCATCATTGTCATTGTCATCGTCATCATTGTGGGGGCAATTGACAGGCAGCAGAGCCAGGTGGTGCTGGTGCTGCTGTACTAAGTGTATTGTGTTTCGCTTCACTGGCGTGCTCTGAAGTGTGTTCATCAGTATAGGATATGGTATGGTGGTGGTAACAGTCGGTGGTTTTGCAGCAGGTGGTGACGGAGTTGGAGAGCTGCGTAAACCTATCATGTTTATTTATTTGTGTATATATTATTACGTCTAATAGTTGATGTTTTTTTTTTTGGTTACAATTAATATTTTTTGGTGTGATTATTTTTTTTCTGGTCTTTGTCGTTTATTTACTTTTTTTCCAGATCAGGAATTTCAAACGGCGCCCCTTTGCACACGTGACATCAAAAGTTCATATACATTGACTAATCTGTTTCTACATAATCTAAATGATCTGTAACTGGCTTTTCGAAATCTTCAATCGTTCTATCTCCTCTTTTTGGCATATTTTTTTCAATTTGAACAACTTGCCAAGGTTTCCAGACCGGAGTAGCGCTGAAAATAGCATCCATCTCTTCCAATGTTCTTCCGGATGTTTCTGGGTAAAATATGTAGATCATTGGCGCAATCAAGATATTGATGCAAGCGAATATGGTATATGTGTAGTATTTAATGTTCTGGAATGCAATTGGGGTAATCATCACGACGAGGAAATTGAAGACCCAATTGCAACTAGTAGACAAAGCATTGGTTTGGGCACGTAACAGCAAAGATGCAATTTCAGGGGGATACAACCATGCACCTCCCAAATGACTAACCGCAAAAACGCTATTGAAGACGAATAAAAATACTGTTGCGGCTATACCTGCCTGTGTTCCACCACCGTTTTCAGATCTTTGTTTATCCGCCTGCCAGGTGGCGATTGTCAATGCCATCATGCTTAAAGCTTGACCGATTGCTCCCCAAAATAACAACTTTCTTCTTCCGACTCGTTCGATAAAGACGATACCAAATAACGAAGCCAAGAAATATTCAGTACCATTGCATGCAGCTAATATTCTGGAATTGAATGGACTCAAATGAATATACCTTTCAAAGATCGTTCCCGCGTAATAAGTGATCAAGTTGATACCAGTAATCTGTTGAAAGATTTGAACAAAACAGGCAAGACACAAACGATGGAAATTTCTTGTCGGTCCTTGTTTTACCAACTCACGAAGATTGAACCCAACATTTGCCCTTTCTTCTAACTCGATAGCGCTCTGAATTTCATTCAATTGGTTGGCAACTTTAGGATCATTCTCTGGGACATTGTAGATTGCAGAAAAAACTATTCTAGCCTCTTGGGTTTTCCCTTTGGACATCAACCAACGTGGCGACTCTGGCATCTTGAAAATAACTGTAAGGAGAAGAATGGGAAATATGGTTTGTATGATAATGGGGATTCTCCACGAAATTCCCTTTGAATCATTGTCGCCAAGAAAATAGAAACCGAAATCAACCCAATATGCAATAGCGATACCAGCACTAAATTTGTTAGTATGAAAGACGATATTACTTGAGATAAATGTACAAAAGAAAAGACATACGTTATTAAACTTCCCTATTATTCTAATGTTAGTAATTCATTGACAGCAGAAACGCAAAAAAAAAAATAATATAATCGGTAAATTCAAAGCAATACATACCATCATCATGATATTTCTACCTCTAGTAGAAGCCTTCGATAACTCCGCTTGCCAAACAGGAACAGTTGACGTCATGAACCCAGTTCCAATCTAAAAAGGCTTAGTTAGTAATCAGATCCTCACACTACAGTCACATAAACATAAGCGCAAATACAAACGCGTGCTTATATGGATGCGCTTTTTTATTTTTTTTTTTTAATGTACATACCCCAGTGAAAACTCTAGCAATTGCCAAATGGGTAACTGTATATGCGGTAGTTTGAAGCACGGCTCCAATAATAACAATGATACAACCAATGAACATACACTTGATTCTTCCAAGTTTGTCTCCAAAATAAATAGTCATCAATGCACCCACAAAACAACCAATTTCATAGATGGAAACAACAGCACCAGTTAATGTAGCTGCATGTAATGTATTTCCCAGGATAGATGGGAATGTCTCTTCAAAATTAGGCAACGTTAACAAGCTTCCCATTAACAGTTGATCAAACCCAAAAAGAAGAAATCCAACGCCACTAAAACAAGCCACTGCGATGTTTAATTTTCTTCCTTGTAACCCTAAGAATTTATGGATCTGTTGTGAATTTCCATCATATTCGTTTTGTGATGATTCTTTAGATTTAAATGAAGTAGTTTCTTTCTCTGATGTCATTATTTCATGAAATAATTTGTTAGTAAGTATGGACCTCTTTTTTAAAATAGAAAAAAATAATAGGCAGGAAAGAAGGAGTAGAAGCTAGTATTTATACCCCGATATTCAACGTATGAGTTGAACATTGTCACACGTCGAGATTTAATAGTTTATCCACACGGCAAAACCTTTTTTTAAAGTTTTCATCTGTGGGGAATTTAACAATGTAATTAATCTTGCTATTTTGCTCTCGGTGGAATTTATGCATCCAAGCTTTTCAAAATGACATCATACGTGCCAAACCATCACACGTCAAATATTTTTTTCTTCTTTCGATTGTGGCCTCTTAGTGGGGGAGGGGGGGAGCAGGAAGTCGAGAGGAGTGGGGAGAACCGGCATATCGTTATTCCGAGTTAAGATTTGTTGCCGTGAGCAGAAGTTGAGTACCGGAATAGCGACACTGTACATTAACCTGCAAGTTGGCTACTTTTATTTGACATCTCGAAGATCTATTCTGTAAGGGTTTCTCAATTATCTTGACCATTGAAAGGAAATTTTCCACAATTATTGAAACTCGAAGAACTGCAATTCTTCAAGAATACAAATAATTCTTGGATAGCGAGGAGAAATTGTCTCTTTTTATAGTTTTGCCCCTGTGTTCCTTGCCCCCCTCCTCCCAAAGAAAAATAATAATAAAAAAAAAAAAAAGAAATTAATGATTGACTAGACGAATTCTACCAAACACCCCTCGGGAATACTAGCACATTCAAATATTTTCACAACTACTATTATAACGATTGATTGAAGGCATATGTAAACGAAAAGAGGCACGAGGAAAAAAGAATTTTGATTGGTAGCCTTCCAAGTAAGACCCCTTTCCCTCACATTTTCTATTTTTCACCAGCGACGTTTTTTTATGAGTATTTTTTTCTTTTTTGAGAGATAGTAGCAACTTGTTCGAGGTTATTTTTTAGGGGTAATATAAAAGAGACTCAACAAAATTACCTCTTAAATGGTTTTGGTGTTGGTAATTATTTATTAAAGATAGTTTGATCTTGTTTTGAACAGATGAAAAAGGCTCTTAGCGGGTTTTACTGTATTGGGATAAACTTTGGTAATGCTTATTGGTGGAAATGAATAGAAAGAACTAGAAAAATCTGTCTTACAGGCCAAACAGAAAAATTTTTCTTAAGGTATATCCAAAGTATGAAGTCTTAAAGTAACATATAAATGAATTCTATTCCACTATAAGGTACTTCCCATTACCATTTGAAGTTTATAGAGTCGTATTCTGAAGAATACTTGTTCATTTAGAAAACCTGTTCTTGAAGAGAAGAATTTTTTTTTTACCAGCTGTCCAACCATCTAGACACCAACCATATTCATTCCTTATTTGATCTTCCTGTTGTTTATTTTTGCTACGGAGAAGAGCTTACGAATAGTTGTCTGAGTTTCGTTCCACAACTTCTTCTTGTAGAACACCAAATTCATTAATCAACACACCCTCACAACCCCTTACAGTTTCAGATATCAACAATCAGGTACCAACAAGTTACAAAACAAACCAAGATATATTTTAGATCTAGATTGGGTTCTTTCCATTCCCAAGACGCAATATAATAGGATAAAGAAGAGTTTGAAAGTCGACTGAAATGAAATACTGTTTCCTCGTTATTGACATAACTGTGGAAGTCGAAATTGAGGAAATATTTGAGAATAGCTCCTTTTATTGTTCATTCGTCCTTGAACACAAGCATTACATATTCATTAATAAGAAACATTTGATATTCTAGAGAGAGATTTTTTTGGTAAAGAGATATTCCCCCGAACAGTTGAGAATTATAAGTATAAGGATACAGCAAAGAGCTTCATGATCAAAGTTTCTCAAGAAAACCAAAGGACTTGAACCTTGATACAGATCTAGAAGGCGACCTGAGAAAACTAGGCAGGACCTAGTCTTACCGTTGTAAGATGTTTGAGAAATGTTTACTGGGAGGTCAAACTCCCAGTACCTAATAATTTATAGATTTTTAATATGGATAACACTCAATAAAGAATAAACATACTGTAAATAGATCAGCCACAAGTAGACATTTGTAAACCAAGATATAATGGACCTTACTTATTCAGTTATCAAGTCCAATATCTTACCAGACCATTTTCTATTGGCAAAAAAAAATAACCAGATTTGAAATCAGGGAAATTGGATTCGACTCGGAGAAATTCAGAAAAGATAGAAAGTTGTCTATGTCCAGCCAATTTAGGAGGATTCCTGAGGGAAAGAGAGGGAAGAAGAGGGAAAAAATCCGTTCAGCTTTCCTAACCCTCTAACTCCTCGCATCTGCATCTTGTGCTTGTACATACAACACATCATTATCTAATAACTCTTGATACATCTTCTCTATTGTCTAGACTAATTTCTAAATTAATTACAAGTTATTTCTTTTCTGTTCTATCTAATTTTAATTAGTCTATAGTTTTTTTTAAAAAAATATTTATGTTCAGGATTGCATGAGTGGGTTTAGGATATTTGCATAATACATTATTTATTGTGGTACAAAAGTATATTATGGTATTCAAACCATAGAAATACCCTCGAAAGTGAAACTTATCTTCTTGCGGTTAGTTCAACCGGTGCTTTGAAAAAAATAAGTAACTATTTCTGTACTATTTTTTCATGGCTTGCTGTTTTCCTTGTGCAAATTCCTTTTCCTTTCCCTTTTGTGAATTTCTTTTCTATACCCCCTCCCGTCCTCCACCCTCTTGGATGATGTAATTAGTAATGGGATAAATCACCCAACAAAATCATTTGCTATCTGACACAAAAAATATTAATTGTAATTGTTATTTTCATTCGGTGAAGTTGATCCTTTTCCATGGATAGATTGTAGTAGTAGGGAGTTGAGCTATTTTTTTTTTTTTGCACCCAAGGGTTCTTTATCTATTTTTTCCTCTGTTGCGTACAAAGATATTTTTTTTTCAATAAGGAGTTCAAATGACAACCTTGATGAATGTATCGAGTTGACAACTATAGATCTAATCTGTAAAAGAAAGATTGTTGTCAATATATTACAAAAGCTAATTGCAAAGTTCCTGAGAAAATTAAAAAGGGACTTTGTGCTAAGTCAAAAATGGGGTTTATAATTTGAAAGGATAAGTGTAACCATTGTGGATTGCGTTAGGTATTGTTTTATTTATTTGGCAAAGACTAACCGCAACAAATGATGTGATTTTGAAGTAATTAATGCCATTTTAGCCGCTTTTAAGAAATAAATTAATGAACATCCCGGAAATTGAACCTGTAGAATTAGTTTCCATGTCTAAAAAAGTAATTATTTAAAGTATATGCTACATATAGTTATGCAAGAGGTTTTTCTACAAGTTTTCTTAAACAAGTAATCCAGTTTGCATACAAAGCGGTACTCCTTGATGAAAGATTTACAAGTTTCCATTATTATTCCTTCCTTTCTTTTGCTATTTTGTGTTAAATTAAATCTAGAACTAGTACAAAGTATAATAATAATTTTTTACAGTTACGGCAACTTCTCCGAAAATGGAAAGTTTGGTTAGTTTTATTCTCGGAACTTTTTCAAAGTGCCTGTTACACATTCTCCTATGAACCGGAACTATCAAAATATCTGATTCCTTCCATTGTTCCTGTTTTTGAATGCAATGTCATGTTTTGGATTAACGTATTACAAATTAGGGGGTTGTAGAGTTCTGAGCTTTTTTTTTTTTCGCAGTTTTTTTTTTGTTCACCTTTGTGAAAGTACCTGATGCAACCAAATTCGCCAAAAATAGATTCACGAGCCAGCGATCACTCATAGTTGTAAATCCTTCAAGGGACAGTATCCAAAAAAAAAACTCCCAACAACTAAGGATGTCAAATATCCTTTCCATTCTAAACTTCGCAGGAATACTACGAAATCTTAATTCAAAGATGGAGCGGTGATTGCTGATTAATCATATGTACAGTTTAGTTTTTTCTATCGAAATAACATCAAATGCTATTTAAGCAAGTAAACATCTATGCAAATGCAATAAATGCCAAAGCAATTCATATTTCCTTCCAGTTATCAAAGGTTTTATTAAAAAGAAATATACCAAACCAATAAGCAGCGGTAGATGTTGTTTTCTTTTTAAGGGATGATCAATGCTTAATCAAGGATGGGACAAATGTAACCTCTACCCAGTAAACCAAATAGCAATATTCCTAAAAGGCTCAGGATCGTATCTAACCTCTTTGCCTTTTGCCTTTACTGTTCTTTTACTCTTTAACTTGCTGGTTCAAAGTCGGAAAGAATATCGTTGAGTGTTTCCTTGTGTTCCTTCTCCCCCACCCCCTATATTTAGTTTAAGCGGCAGGCAAAAAAAAAAAACCTAAGAAAAAAAAACTACGCCTATGCTGCTACCAAACGCAAGGGTTTGGCTCTTTGTTTTTTCTTTGTCAGTTCCTTGTATCACAAAAATTACTCTTGGAATAAAACAATAATATGCCAAATCTGGGAACGGAGGGTACATTCCGGGAGATGATTCCGAAGAGTGGTTTGTTCCATTTATAGCCCATATCTTCCATGAATGTTTACTTAGTACGCTCTGTTAGTAAAAGTAGATAGCATTTGTACATATATTAATTGCATAGAGAATTTTATTCCAATGTACATGAAATTAACATTTCTTCTTTGTCTTCTTTTTGTTTTCAAAGAGAGTACCTTTCCCTCCAATCAAGGCGTTTGGGAACCACGGCTCTACTGGATTTCTGGTTCAAGTGTAATTTCTTGACATTTTTAATTTCAACCGCGATAAAAAAAAGGAAACTCATCGCATGTTCGAAATCAGACGTCCAAATTCCAGGGTTCTAATGTGATGTTCAAACGTACAACGTGAGACTTGTAAATATTAGCATATATGGCATCATTGGTCTAGAAATGCATTTAGAGGAGTCAAAGTTGCGTCTGTCTAATTTTAAACACACTGCACTTCTAAGTAAGGATATGAAGACGCATACACAGCTGTTATATAACTGAGTTCCAGAAACATTACTTGATGGGATGTGCGATTTATTCTAAAATTCTCTATTCCTCTCTCTCTCTCTCAAACGTAAATATTACAGCAACTAGATTCGAGATTAAATCCGAATTAATAATCAAAAGACATGCATTAGTGTTTTAAAAGAGAATGTGAAACCGTAAACTTTAATTAGGGGTATTTCTACAAACGTCTTGCAATATACCAAAGTATAGTAACAATTGTTCGTTTTCTAATTTTTTTTTTTTCTGTTTTTTTTTTTGGTACTTGTTTGAGGTTTTTCTTTGTGTATGCCGCACTCCATTTCCCTTTTGCGATAACCAGCAAATACATTTGGGGAGATAGTAACAAAAACAAAAAAGGAAAGAAAGCCCAAGTTAACATGTGCAAATTGCACAAAGGTACATTGACAGGAAATGTCAATTGGGGGGTTCGACAATACTTTCAGTATGGATATATGAAATCAGCTGACTTTTAGTAATGAGCGCAAATGAAAAGGAGATGAAAAATGAAAGTAGAGTTAAAATTCTCCATGTTATTTGGCGCATAATCTGTTGATTAGTGTTTTGCAACTATTCACTACTGAAAAAAAAAAAAAATTCATTCTGAAAGGGCTGACGTACCATGTCATGACTACGCCTGTCAAAAGAAAAAAATGTATATAAAGCCTAAAGCATGAAATGTGATATTTGTGATTAACCCCTCAAAGTTCAATGAAGAGCAAATCACAAGGAGAGAGGCACCCACGGTACTGTAGTATGGTTTTGTGAACCTTTTTTTTTGGTTTTTTTTTTTTGCTGTTGCTTCCATTATTTCGCACAATCTGCTGTATGCACAATATCATAATTTTCCTACACAAATGCGAAATGTTGAGCTTGAGGCAAGTAACAACAGTTGTGATATTACTAAGGTGGGCTCCGATCTTTCGAGAAGAGCAGGATATATAAAATATCTGCATTGAAGATATAGTGCTGTCTATTATTTATTATTGTTGTTAGAAACCTAACGAAGTAAATAGAACAATGAATAACATCGAATGATAATGCAAAGTTCAACCACCCAGTAACAAATAAAATAAAATAGGAACTGCGACAGAAACGAATGAGGAAAATTGATACACAAAGCAGATAGCCTCCAATAGTCCTTCCCTCTTTCATAATGAAAGCCCATAATGTTCTAGCCAAATATTGTTAAGTTTAAACGCCTCTTAAACGTAACGGATGAAGAAAAAAAAGTGAATTTTCATCGCAATGATTCTCCTTCTCTTTTTCAATTGTATGCTGATTGTAGAAGGGGGGATTTTAGAATTGGCAACATTAACCATATATGATGATATCACAGATTGGATTAAAACAATTCAAGGCCTTTCATTGGCTCGGTGGTAGGTGCTTTTGTTGTTTGTCATGTAGATGCAAAAAGAAAAGGCTTTGATTTGATGCCGGACATGGGAGTAGGAGTTGGAGGACACAAGTTCTTTGCTCTTTGTGGAGTGTGCTCATAAAAAGAAAACTAAAAGCGCACGCAAGCAAGTAAAAGCGCATTAAAAATATCTATCAAACAACAATTGACCATTCTTACTAAAGACAAAAAGCAATAATAAGAATCTTCCTAGTCTAAAGAGTCGGTTCTTTTTCTTTGTCGAGGAAATCATACACAAGCACGAACAAGCTTATTTTGCTTTCTTTTTTTTTATTTGTTACTGTGGTAAGAGATTGTTTTATGTTTCTGATTTAATGGATTACGAAATGTAACAGCAAACTTAAGAAAACTAAGCAATTTGCAAACAAGAGCTGATTTAAAAAACGGGCAGATGTTAAACTGTGCATGAAAGATGATAATGGGCGACAAAGGAAGGGATGGGATGAATGAGGCGACTTTAGAGGAAGCCTCGTTTTCCTTTATTAACCCTAGTACCGGCAACTTGTTCACCAACAAAAATTCTCAAAGAGTGTGTCACTTGGAAGTCGGAAAGAAAATTAGCAAACAGTGAGCAGGGATTTTGGTCATCCTTACCACTTTAGATAACAAACCGTAACTTCAAATCCGGATTTTTTTTTTATTATTGCGAGAATAAAGTTGTGCATAGGTTATAATTCTTGATGACTAGGGCATGTTTATCGGGATGGTTTGATTGTTGTACTCCTGTTTTATTTGTTTATTTTGCTTTCAAAAAAAAAAAAAAATAGACTATATTGCTTCCACAAACGTGTACACCATGTGAGGATACTTGATGTTTCGAGAACCCGGCCGCCTTGATCTAGTTAATATAAGGTTTTGTAATATCCTCAAGGCAGCAAAATCATTGCTGTGATATATCCAAAGCAAGGAAGTGAAATTGGAAAACCAACAAGGAGGAGAGGTCCGCTTGTGTCTGTTTTATATTTTTAAATTTTGGTTTGCACTATGCGTACCCCCTTTGTTTTGTGTATTATTCGGGCCCCGAATTATCGTGATTTATTTTTTTTCTCCGTCGAGCTGCCTTGATCGAAATCTATTCTATATCTGTGACTGCAAAAAAAAAAAAATTGGGGGATCAAAGAAAGATAAATCAATAACAATCTCCTCTTAGGTTGTTAGACCGTGCCTCCTCCCCCCAGATGGCCGAGACATAAAGGCGAGAAAAACTGGACCAAAAAGAAAATTTAGATCGGGCCAGAGGCTTGCTTCTGTCGTTGCTAGGTGAAATTAGATATGGGTCTTTGCTTTCTGCGAAAAAGTATCGTGGGCTTGGGTGATGGATAATTTGTTTTGTATCCTTTGTGAACCTTGAGGGGGGATAAATAAGAATGTGGAAATTAAACAATTTGAAAGACATATCCAAACTCTACATGGGCAAGTTGATGAGGTCAAGTAACTTTAGCCGAATGCTTATTTGTTTCACCTTTCATAAACAGGATAGATTCTTTTAGTTGTACAAAAAAGACAATATAGTATTGCCTTTTCTCGGAACTTTTCTACTTCTTCTTCTACTTCTTCTTCTTCTTCTTCTTCCAAATCCTGAATACGCATTGTGTGTTAAATTTTGTTTAGTCAAAGAAAATCTAGAAATGTAGAAATTACACTAAACTACGATTCATTGTGGTATTGTTATGGATATATATAGTTGAATGTGCATGTACAGCAAGGTAAAAAATAAAATAATAAAAAGTAACAAAAAAAAGGAAACAAAAGACCTTTGGTTATTGTGTGGTAGGTTTTTTTTTTTTTTGGTATAAACCATAATAATTTGGGGTTATAATCCATTACTAATGAGAGAAAGGAAAATTTTTTCCTTGTGAAGTCTATATATCTAGACAAAAACCGAATATAAATATCCAATGTCTTTCCCATTGTAAATTTTTTTTTATATAGATAAAGAATAGAAGCTATAAACCCTCTTACTATATCATATCACATTCCCTATACCACTCAGTTATACTTATACGTCATCGTTTACTGATAGTGGAATTATTCGTTAATTATTCTTCATATTATTCACAATCTTCAAATTATTCAAATTATTCACGAGTTCTAATATCTGATTTTATTTGATCTTGCTTTTCCATACCCTTCGAAACGTTTCCATCGCTGTTACAGTCTCATCAAGTCACATCCCTGACATCTATAACGGTTATCAACATTTGAGTCATTTGTTTATCGTTGTGGTCACACCTTTCAGTTTTTAGAATTTAAATTGGATAGTTCCGTGCTCCTACAAGTCATTTCCGGGGGACACAAAAGAACAACACTAAACAATTAATTTTTCCAGTTTAAAACCGAGCGATATTTTTTTTTCTTGCGGCTTTTCCGACTGGTTGACGTTACACGAACTGCCGCTTTCCATCAGATCTTCGGGTAATAGCCAAACCGAATTTACCTCCGAGGGAATACAAAAAACGGAGATTTCTTTATTAATAAATTATTTTCACTTTTTTTACGTGATTTAATTTTTTTTTTTTTTTGAGTTATATATATATACTGCCGATCCTGCAACCATCCTGAATTTTTATTTTTATTATCATCGAAAGACCCTTACATTAATCATTCACCACAGTCCTACCCATACTCATCATCCCTTATTCCTCATTCATAATACCTACCATGTCAGAAGATCATTCCGCACCTCAGCTACTTAAGAAGAAAAGAGTTGGTAAGGCATGTGACTCCTGTCGTATCAAGAAAACCAAATGTGATGGTAAGAAGCCATGTAATAGATGTATCTTGGATAATAAAATTTGTGTGTTCACCGAGAAGAAGAAACCTAAAGAAAAGAAACACCCATTGGGATATGTGGAGCTATTAGAAACCAGATTGGACATATTGACGAAGCTGTTTGAAAAATTGATTACTTTATCTAGACCCCACTTACAATTCATCGAAGATATAGTAACGGAAACAAGTTTAGAATCTCCGTTGTCTTCAATTGAGGATGGTAACCAACAAATGGATACAACAGAAGATGGAGAAAATCAAGTGGTACCTATCAATAAAGTTGTTTGTTACTTGATCAACCAAAAAGGATTATTACAGAACTTACCTGTTGAATGGGAACAAGGGGCAATAATAGCTGCTAATTACGATTCGAATACAAACTTGGAAGAATCCTCAAAGCTTTTTGCTGAGCATAAACTAGAGCATTCTACAACTGTCACATCACCAATGTTATCTCCATCGCTGCTTAAGAGAAGAAATTCCAAGAAGAGATCCCTCAGCAAGCAGCAGGCACAGTGTTGTCAACCACCAGTGGAACAAATACAGGAAGATGAATTCTCGCCTGAAGAGCTGTATTTTCCAACTGATGGTCCTTTCTTAAAGCGCGAACCGGTGTCACCTCACCTCAGTCAATCAGGCAACATGTCATCGCAATTCAACCACAATCACATTCACGACCACCAATCTCATGCACAATTTTCCATAACGGGATTCAACCCAAATTTTGGTTCTAACGATGGAAATGTCTCAGACATGGACAGCGACTCATCTAACAAAGATAATGGTGATAACTCCGATTCCGTCTCGCCTCAGAACATGACAGATTATAGAACATCCTCATTATTTTCCAATTCTGCTGATATGCCAATAATAGGAAAAACTGCCTCATTAACGTCGTTGACTAATAAATACGAGAAGCATACATTATCCTCACCTCAATCTACTACAGCTCCAAGTTCCATATTCACAAATGGTAATGCTGATCCAGTATTGGCAACATTGAGAAGATCATCATCCTCACTTTCGCAGAAAACTATGGGTTCGACTTCTGGTGTACAGAAATCAAAGAGCAGTGTTCATAAACCTCCACATCACCACTCCAGAGTCTCCTCCTTTGATAAGAGGATGGAAAGCTCAAATATGCATTCTACATCTAATACCAATTTCACATTTGACAATCGATATGAAGAATTAGATGATCCTCAGGGTGGTGGTGTTGGTTTCAATAACTACATCGCTCCTCCATTACCACAACCTCCAAGTCCATCTGATTCTAGTGTGGTCTTTAATTCTTTGGGAAATCATTTGAACGTGAATGCCGCTGCTAGCGTAAGTGTGGCTGCTGCTTCTGCTACTACCACTGGCGGTGGAGGCGGCTTAGATTTATTGGCGGATAACTCGTTTGATCCATTTTTTAATAACAATAATAACCCTTTTACTGGTAAATATCAAATGGGCTAAATAGTTTGTAATAACGTTACTTTTTTTTTTTATTGTTAGTATTATTATAATTCTTCATCCTGCTTTCTTTTCTCCCTTTCTAGTTTTGATGTTTGTATTTACTATGTATTTAATATATTTTGCTTCTTAATGCCTTTGTACGAATTTCCAACTAACTTTAGATACAATGTTAACAAAGATTACTCTCTATCAATTAAGAGCCGTTGGGCTTACACTTAATAAATGTTTTAATTAATTAGTAAATATTATGTAACTTTAATTGCGGTTATGAAATGACACAAAATGTGAAAATCGGACACAGAAACAAGCGGAGGATAGTAATGGTTCTTATAATTGAAGCATAGAACAGAAAAAAAAACCTAGGATCCGGCTAGATACATACTTCCCGGAACAAGACCAAATGGGTTGCAACATCAACCGACTCCTTAAATGTACATGCATACATACATAAGTAAACAAACGCATGTTGGGTTTGTTGGTACTACATGGAAAATTCTATACTTCCTTTCCATCAATATACCCAGGGCAAACTTCCGAATAAGAAGAATCATCAAGCTTAACAAGAAAAACAAACATGAAAGAAAAAAAAGACTTCTCAAGGACTTTATTTCCTGCACCCACATTAGCCACATGTGTACAAGACAAAAAGATAAGCAATTTAGATGGAAGCCTAATTATTTATTTCCACGTTTCCTTCATTCTTTTCATTTTCAAGCGTATTGCGTTTGCCTCATTTTTGATGGGGAGGGGGGAGGGGGGAGCAACGGATGCCATATTCTTGTTGATGCAAATTATATTGCATTGAATGCACATGTTTCCGATGGTAATCCTTAGTTGACGCCTGTCTAACGCGCATATCAATTTCTCCTCCCAACTCCCTTCTTTAAGCAAGTTCAACCTCAGCAATGGTTTGTACATTCACATCAGAAGAGCATATGATTGCAAGACTAATAGATTAAATAAAAAAAAAGAAACCTGTAGTCATCAAAAACCTTGAATTGCAAGGATCAATCCCGCACACTTGGTATGTTTGTGTGAGGATTTTTTTTTTGTGATCTTTTTTCTGTATTAATTATTTCACGTGATGAGAGTTTCAAATGGGGAAGGCTTCTAGAAACTTGCGCAACATTAAAAATTATATTTCCTTTGCTATATATAGAACGGTCCCATTTTGGATACAACCGCGATTACAAATAATTGGTGATAACCACTCATGGAATTGAACCCGATAGTCCCCCCATCCCTCAACCTTCATCCCTCATCCCTCATCTACCATTTATCCGGCACTAAATGCAATTTTAAATCAAAGATAATACACAGTTCGGAAGATTTCTAACTTAACCTACGGAGCAATGTCCACAGGAATAGCAAGCTTGTGTTTCTTGCAAGAACCTGCAAGCCCAATAGCGGAACCTTAACTACGATAAATTTCGAACGTTTTTATTGGGCTAATAGCCAGATGAGAGGTTCTAACGATGCACAAAAATTTAATTGAGAATCCAGTAAATGCAATAACTGTAATCTGCCGTTTGTTCCCAAAATACCCCTTCATTTCCCTCCCCTCCTCCCCTCCTCTATTTTCTTTCCTTTCCTTTCCTCTCTCCTCTTCTTTTGAGAACTCTCCACCCCCCAAACAATCCGAATCACAATCTTCTCTCTAATAGTTGCAATTTCTTTTTTGTCTTGTTTTGCTTTTATTCAGTTATATTTTGGAGCCTTCGGGTCACTCTCGAGCTGAAAATGTTCTCGGCCTTGGGGGGGTTCTCAACCATGTCGTTATCTTTGTATTACCAAGCAAAAATCTTTCTCATAACACAACAGGACATGCTACGGAAACATATATTTTGCAATTTTGCATTTGTTCCGAAATTTCACGTTTTTAGTTTCTGTGTTGCTGAAGACGTGCGACAAAAATTGTGACAAAAACCGTTGAAAATCATTCTACTACGAAAATTTACAAAAAGGAAAGAAAACCAAGTACGAAAAAGAAAAGAGACACAATCGCTAAAACTTTGAAACTGTAATATTCGAATTCCTGATAGGAAAGGCATTACATGTCATGACACGAAGATACTTCCGTTACCTTTTTTTTTTTTTCTCTTATATGCCGCTCATCAAACCAGCAACCTCCCCTCTAAATCACACGCTGGTCATCTAACGTATACAAACACTTTCCATCACAATTCCGAGCAACTATCATCTATTGTATCTTGTTTTTGCTTTTGTTGCTCTATCAGTGGTTGGCTACCATCAATGTATTCAGTCTTCTTTTCCAGGGTCAGTAAAGGTTAATTTCACATTAGGGTTTAACAAAACAAGAGCAGAGCAGAAAAAAAATTGGTCACACTAAATAAACTAACTCGTGATACATTCAATTTGTTTTTTTTTTTGTGAGTGTATCTTCTTCAATTATGCAAGACCAATTAGATATCCCTTCCTTGGCTGCCTTTTTCTTTCTTTCCATCCTCTTCTATGATTAGTGTTTGTAGCATTTCATGTGTATGGTTTTCTGGGTTTTGTCTACTAACGAGCATATTGGAAGGAATGTGTGTAAGTTGTTCTGGACCCATGGCTTGCTCAAGTGTCAAAAATTTATTTTTCTGGTAGATATTTAATTATTTTTTTTTTGGCTGAAATGTTTACTAATTTTTAATAAATAATTTGTAATTGCCTACAATATAAAGAAGGGATATTTTCAATCGACATTGATTTTCAACTATAGCCTATACTTGAAACAGTACAGATACTACACCACAATACATATCCCTCTCTCTCTGTGTGTGTCTCTTATCCTTCAAACCCTCCTTAGTGTTATCTCCGATCTACACTTTTTACCTTTTTTTTTATCAAAGCTTGTACTTGTAATGCTTGCATAAGTCCAAAAAAGCCTGTGTCTAAAAAACCTTCTGTTTGTTAATTTTTTTTTTGACATCATTGCATGTCATTGTCCTACATGAAATCTGTGGTAGTTAAATCAACCAAAGCCTTGTGAGTTACTCTTGAAACAAGCCAACAAAAAAAAAGCCATGACGTGGAGATACATGAGAGCACATGTTCTTTCGATATGACCTTGTATTACTAAAACACCTGATTTGATTGATAAAGGTTAATGGAATGGTAGATTAAAGTTTTTTTTCTTTTCGGTAATATCGACCCTCGTTAATCCGGAAATATGCAAGCAACTCGGAAATCACAGAAAGTGTCATCTACAAATTTACATTGACTCTTTATCAGAGATTAGGGAGGGATTGCAAAAAACAAGGAGTGAATTGTCTTAGAGTAGAGTTTAAAAGTAGTTCGTATATTATGCTTAATACCATTAATATCCCTTGTTTTTTTTTTTTTATTTATTTTCACTTTAAGGAAAACGTTTTCAGGGGGCATCGGTACACTCCCAATCGGTAGGTTCGTAAGCATTTGGTTGATCAATGAGCTCAATTTCTTGACTAGTCAATTCAAAATTATCTATTGCCAAATTCTCTGATAATCTAGTTTCAGTTTTGGTTTTTGGTAATGGGATGTAACCCTTTTGTAAGCTCCATTTGATCAAAATCTGGGCCGGCGATTTATTATACTTTTTCATAATCTTCTGGAAAGCAGTGTTGTTGGTAGCCAAGGATTGCAATTTGGTTCCGTGAGTCAACGGGGCATATGCTTCAACATTGATACCCTTTTCTAAACACCAGGATGCTAAATCTTGTCTCATACACCAAGGACTGATTTCAATTTGATTCACGGCAGGTTTGATCTTAACGTTTTCATTGTTCAACAGTTCTTCAACGTGATGTTTGCCATAATTTGAAACCCCAATACTCTTGACAAACCCTTTGTCAACAGCTTCTTGCATAACACTCCAACTTTCCAACCTCCTTTCCTTACCTGGCAATGGGGAATGAATCAACAACAAATCAATGTATTTCAAGTCCCCGATCTGATCCAACATGGTGGAAATTGCCTGTCTGGTATTGGCAGTACCCAATTGACTGTTCCATAACTTTGTAGTGTAGAAGAATTCCGAACGCTTAACATTAGGGTGGTCTTTCAAAAACGTGCTGATCCCTTCAATAACTTCTTCTTCATTCCCATACAATACTGCAGTGTCGAATTGTCGATATCCCACTTTGCACGCTTCGTACACAAGTGATGCTGTTTTATTTCTCGGAATATCGTAACATCCCAAACCAATTGACGGAATTGTATGACCAGAATTGAGTTTAATTAATCTGTATGCCATTGCGTGGTGATATTATTACTTGCTTTCTTGCTTGTATTGTATTGTGTTGTTTAGTGGTTCCATAAACTAAAAGGAAGAGGTGATGTCGATTTTGATTGCAACTGGAGATACCAATCGTCCAATTTGTTTCGTGTTTTGTGGGGATAAGAGCGTGTAAAGAGGAGAAAAAAAAGAGAACCCGATTCTTCGTTACAATCCGATGGCAAACTTATCACTTTAGTGTTGCCAGCAACCTTGATAGTAATACAAGTACACACACACTCACACCGAAAAGGAAACAATTCAATGGTGTCGATTTATGTATTAACCACTTTGATCAGCAACCCTTACTATTTTGGTCTTTTTTTTTGCAACCTTGATCTCGGAGGATCTTCTCCGGTGATAAACTCCAGGAAGTCGGAGAAAAACTGTTGGGATAAACCCGGGGGTAAAAGGAGACAAAGATACACCTGACATCAGTTGTCCTTTTAATTTATTTTTTTCCCACCCTCTCATTCTCTCTCTGAGTGGTTAATTCAGTTTGTCCGAGGAAAAATAGAAAACAGCAAATAATAATAACGAAAATGCCAGCACGTGAATGCAGTGCACACTTTGTTTTAACCGCGTGATTAGATCCAACTTATGATTGGGGTCGTGCACATCCGTCTAGGTTCCAAAATATGATCTGTGAGGGAGGAGTGACAAAAACTAAAAAACCATTACTATTGGCGGTCAGGAGGTGGTATGATGCAAAAAATTTTTCTTTTTTTTTTCTTCTTCCCTGTACCCAACCACTTTGTTTCACACCACCACCACTACCAGAAACAGGGCCGCCCAGGTGGCAAAAAGGACAAAACTAAAGTAGTTAAGTGATAGTCGTCAGGATATTACCCTTGGTAATGGCGAACGTTTTTCTTTTGTGAAACGTGATATTGACTGTTTTCGAGAAAGACCTGTCCGAGAAGGTTATTGGAGAAATGGAGCAATTATCTATCCAAGCAACCAAAGACAAGGACCCAGGGGTCAAATCAATTTTTTGCCGACTTGGCCGTAAGGCATTGTCAACACGATGTTTGACAGTTAATTAAGACCAATTGACCCAATTGACCCAATTGATCCAATTGATCTTCATCATAGAGATTTCTTACGTTTCTATTGCTTACAAATTGATAGAACTATACACCCAAGGATACACCTCCAAACGGTTCTGTAGTCGGATGGTGTGGAATATGTCTCACAGCATGTGGCATACCCGATCAGGTGTTTTTTTTCTTCTTCATCTGTCTTTGCTACTTTTTTTTTTCTCTTGAATTAGTCGCTGCAACAAGCTCGTGGTGTGTTCCATACGCAAATCTAAAGTGCGAACGTGAGTGTGAGTGCGAGTGAGACAAGTAGGAGAGGTTAGTAGAAAGACAATGGGTGATAATGCCCCGGGTGAGGTGTGTCCGACACAAATACAAATTATGGAACACTAACAATCAAACACAACCACCAGGCGAATTCCTTACAACAAAAAATTTTCTGACAAATTATAAAATAACCCTTGAATCCCCCCAATTGGAAAATTTTTATTCTTTCTTTTCTTCTTTTTATTACTACATCAATCAATTGAATTCAAACTCAATTAATTAACAAAAAACAAAACATCTCAAATTTTAACAATGGCTCCTATTAAAGTTGGTATTAACGGTTTCGGTAGAATCGGTAGATTAGTCTTAAGAATTGCCTTGACCAGAAAAGACATTGAAGTTGTTGCCATCAACGATCCATTCATTGGTGCTGACTACGCTGCTTACATGTTCAAGTACGACTCCACCCACAGAACCTACCAAGGTGATGTTAAAGCTGAAGGTGATGCTTTGATCATTGACGGTAAGAAAATCCACGTCTTCCAAGAAAGAGACCCAATCAACATTCCATGGGGTAAGAACGACGTTGAATACGTCATTGACTCCACTGGTGTTTTCACCAAATTGGAAGGTGCTCAAAAACATATTGACGCTGGTGCCAAAAAAGTTTTGATCACTGCTCCATCTGCTGATGCTCCAATGTTCGTTGTCGGTGTCAACGAAGACAAATACACCCCAGACTTGAAGATCATCTCCAACGCTTCTTGTACCACTAACTGTTTGGCCCCATTGGCTAAAGTTATCAACGATACCTTCGGTATTGCTGACGGTTTGATGACCACTGTCCACTCCATCACTGCTACCCAAAAGACCGTTGACGGTCCATCCCACAAAGACTGGAGAGGTGGTAGAACTGCTTCTGGTAACATTATCCCATCTTCTACTGGTGCTGCTAAAGCCGTCGGTAAAGTTATCCCAGAATTGAACGGTAAATTGACTGGTATGTCTTTGAGAGTCCCAACCACCGATGTCTCCGTTGTTGATTTGACTGTTAACTTGAAGAAACCAACCACCTACGAAGAAATCTGTGCTGCTGTCAAGAAAGCTTCTGAAGGTCCATTGAAGGGAGTTTTGGGTTACACTGAAGATGCCGTTGTCTCCTCCGACTTCTTGACCTCCCACTACTCTTCTGTCTTCGATGCTAAAGCCGGTATCTTGTTGACCCCAACTTTCGTTAAATTGATCTCCTGGTACGATAACGAATACGGTTACTCCACCAGAGTTGTCGACTTATTGGAACACGTTGCTAAAGTTTCTGCTTAAATCAAAAACAAATTTTAATAAATGTTTTTTTGATGAACATGTAGGTTTTTATTAAATAGCTACAATTTCCTCCTTTGGACTTTATAATTATTTTGTATAATCTTATGTTGCTGAATATATTGTGTTTTAAAAAGAATAATAATCATTTCTTGTAGTTCAATATAATTAATATTTGATCCTGATTTAATTTTTCTTGTTTTAAAAAAGTAAATATAAACAAACACATCTCTAATTTTTTTTTTTATTTAAACGAGCGACTCTTTCTGCAACCACATCTACAACATGGCACAGGATCTTCTACAGTCATTACTCTTAAACCAAACCTTTAAGACATATCGATCAAATTCATCACTATCGTTGACATCAAAGTTATCAAGAAAGCAATTGGAAAGATTCCGAATTCTATTGGCAAAGTTCTTGTATCAACGATATCAACAAAATCTAAAAACCCAAGACAGCTTGATAATTGAATACGAATCTTATCGAGATATAATTACTGAATTGACTATACTAAATGACACGATTGAAGAATCAAACTATAGAATACAATACTTGATTATCAAATTGGAAAATAGTCGATTGTTGCCTCGACAGATCTTGATGTTTGTGAGCTATCGCGAAGAACAACAACAACAACAACAAGAGGAAAATGAGAGTACGCTAGTATTAAACAGAATGTCAAATATTCATCATCAACCCACCAACGATTATATTTTGGAGTTATTGGAAGATATCAATGAATACCCTCTAATTATTAAGCCCATCACATTGGCATCGTATGTTATCCCCAACTTAATCAACAAATTTCTGGACTGGATTGACAAATTAAATGATCTACAGTTGGTCTACTCTGTCCCATCAAGTCGATTGAGAAATTTCATCATTGACATTCCCAAGAAGGACCTTGTGAAACTTTTATCGGAGAACCAATTATACAACGATATCTGTGAGTTCCTATACAATACAACAAAAATCAAGTTTAACAACCTAGCGATTGAAAAATTCATCAACAATTTAATTAACATCTCCAATGATGGTAAGTTCAAGTTGATGGCTACAGATTATGAGTTGGTATGGTTTTTATTTGAATCAATTGGGTTTTCTTCTGTTAAATGATTCTCACGTGACTACTAGTACTACTTTAGTTTAGTACGGGATGGTTTTATAAGTGTGCAGCAATTGGTAGAAATTTATCTTTTGTTTGCACGCGTGTCTTTTCTCCTGGAGAGTTTTCGTGGCTAGAAATACTTTGTATTACGTGTTCCCTAAAATTTTTCAAGCGAACAACAACACATTTTTTTTAGTAGTTAGTATTTAGATTTTTTTTTTTTTTTTTTTATAGAAAATTTCAATACGATTTTCGAATTTCTTACTGTATCCACTCTCCTTCTTTCCACAGCACAGCACAACTTCAACGATGTCTACATCTGTGGAACCAAATGAAACAGAAGCATTGAAGAGAAAAGTCGATGAATTTTCTGCTTCTACTACTGCTTCAATTGAAGAAAAATACGATGATGATAGTGCTGATACTACCAAGAGAACCCAATATGATGAAACCAAAGAAACCATTGAATCATTAAAAAAGGCCGAATCGATATTGGCTCCATTGTTGTTCACTGCATTATCCTTCTTTGTCAGATTCTACCGTATTTCCGTGAATAACAATGTTGTTTGGGATGAAGCCCATTTTGGTAAATTCGGATCATACTACTTGAGACATGAATTCTACCACGATGTCCATCCTCCATTGGGTAAGATGTTAGTTGGGTTATCTGGTTACTTGGCTGGTTATAACGGATCTTGGGATTTCCCAAGTGGTGAAAAATACCCAGATTATATTGATTACACCAAAATGAGATTGTTCAATGCTACTTTCTCCGCCTTGTGTGTACCATTTGCTTATTACACCATGAAAGAAATCGGTTTCTCCATTGCTACCACTTGGTTGTTCACCTTGATGGTTGCTGTTGAATCTTCTTATGTCACTTCGGGTAAATTTATCTTGTTAGACTCTATGTTGTTGTTTTTCACCGTCGCTACCGTGTTTTCTTTTTCAAGATTCAACAACTTCAACAACAAGAAACAAGAATTCTCCAGAAAATGGTGGAAATGGATCTTGTTGACCGGTGTTTCCATTGGATGTACCTGTTCCGTCAAGATGGTTGGTTTATTTGTCACTACTTTGGTTGGTATTTATACCGTTGTTGATCTTTGGAACAAATTGGCTGATAAATCCATTTCTTGGGGTAAATATTTCCAACATTGGTTTGCTAGAATTTTGGCTTTGATTGTTGTACCAATCGCTATCTTCATGCTTTCTTTCAAGGTCCATTTTGACTTGTTGTACAAATCTGGAACTGGTGACGCTAACATGTCATCCCTTTTCCAAGCCAACTTGGTTGGTTCTAGTGTTGGTGGTGGTCCACGTGAAGTGTCTATTTTCCACTCTGTTATCACTTTGAAAAATCAAGGTTTATCTGGTGGTTTGTTGCACTCCCACGTTCAAACTTTCCCAGAAGGTTCCAAGCAACAACAAGTCACTACTTACGGTCACAAGGATTCCAACAACAATTGGATCTTCCAAAGAGCCAGAGGACAACCTCCATACGACAACTCAAACAACAACACTGATGTTGAATATATTATTGATGGTATGCATGTTAGATTGATGCATCCTCAAACTGGTAGAAACTTGCACACTCATGAAGTCGCAGCTCCAGTTACCAAGAAAGAACTCGAAGTTGCTTGTTACGGTAACTTGACTATTGGTGATGCCAAAGATAATTGGATTGTTGAAATTGCTGACCAAGCTGGAAGTGAAGACAAGATGAGATTGCATCCATTGACCACATCCTTCAGATTGAAAAACGAAGTTATGAACTGTTACTTGGGTGTTTCTGGATCTTCCTTGCCACAATGGGGGTTCAGACAAGGTGAAGTTGTTTGTTATAAAGACCCATTTAAGAAGGATAAGAGAACTTGGTGGAACATCGAAGACAACCGTAACCCAATCCTCCCACCAGCTCCAGAAGATTTCAAATTACCAAAAACCAGATTTATCCGTGATTTCATTCAATTGAACTTGGCTATGATGGCCACCAATAACGCTTTGGTTCCTGACCAAGATAAACAAGATGACTTGGCTTCTTCTTTCTGGCAATGGCCAACCTTGAATGTTGGTATTAGAATGTGTGGATGGGGTGCTGACAAGCCAAAATACTTTATGATTGGTTCTCCAGCTACTACTTGGACTTCCACCGCTGGTGTTATATTATTTGCATTCATTGTTATTTATTACTTGGTTAGATGGCAAAGACAATACGTTGATTTCCCATCTTCTCAACCAAATAAATTGAGAACATTCCTCATGGGTGGTATATACCCAATGTTTGGTTGGGGATTACATTTCATGCCATTTGTGATCATGGGAAGAGTCACATATGTTCATCATTATGTTCCTGCC
Organism: Candida neerlandica; assembly: GCA_030557875.1. Taxonomy (NCBI): domain Eukaryota; kingdom Fungi; phylum Ascomycota; class Pichiomycetes; order Serinales; family Debaryomycetaceae; genus Candida; species Candida neerlandica. Next base: position 109,153 of record JANIWD010000025.1, read on the forward strand.
CTTTATTTTGCCATGATTGTCTTCTGTTACGAAGTTGAATTATTCACTGTCGGATTAAACAGACCTAACTCCTCTGCAGCCCAAAAATTGGCCTACATTGCTATCTTTGCAACCTTGTACGTCTTTGTTGGTTATACTTTCTGGTACTTCAGATACTTGTCTTGGGGTATGGAAGGTCCTAAAGATAACTGGAAACATTTGAAATTGTTGAATTCCTGGAGAGTTTCTGATGATCAATATACTTAAACTCGTCGTATATGAAATAAAAGAAAAACCAGAAGAAGAAGATGAAGAGAGACGTTGTTCAGTAGATTTCAAATCTTTGATTCTTATTATCCTTATTATTATTATTATTATCATTTATCATGTTTTCATTTATTATATAGTCTTATTTACTAGTTTGTACAATCATTCATGTAGAACATACATTATACCTTTGCTGTCTGTAAAAAAAAAAAAAATAAACAATAAAATAACTCGTTTGGATATAGATGTCGCAGAACTGCGGAGAGTTGCGGATTTACGACATTGCTACTTTCGGTACCAGTCCGAAGAAACTGAATCGAAACAGGAGAAAAAAAAAGAGGAATATCAACCAATTGTAAAGCAAACCAACTTGACTTACTAAGCAATAATAAATAAAACTAATTATCAACCATGATTTCTAAAACCATAAGACATATCAGAATACCCAGAGGAGTCTCATATCCCATAATCAACATAGCTCCAATTAGGTTCAGCTCCACAAAGGTGCTTAAACCGTCCTCATTTGCTTTTCCTTCGGATGTTCCTCCTCCTCCTCCTCCAACATCAACATCATCCTCGTCTTCTTCTTCTTCAACAATTCAGGTTGGTGACTTAGCTGATGATTTCAAATTAACCAAATTGATTCGTGGCAAGACGGATCTTAAATTAGCCATATCTCAACGAGCAAGTGATAAGTTAAACCAAATTATGCAAGAAGAAAATAACACTGATTCTGGGTTATCAATAAAAGTGGAAAGTGGAGGATGTCATGGATTTCAATATAATTTGAAATTAATTGATGTAACTAAAGAATCAAATGAAGATGAATTCATATTTGAACGTGATGGTGGGAAAGTTGTTTTGGATGAATCAAGTTTAATGATTTTACAAGATTCCATAGTTGATTATACCAAAGAGTTAATTGGTAGTCAGTTTAAGATCGTTGACAGTCCCTATACTACAAGTTCTTGTGGATGTGGAAGTTCCTTTGATTTCGATTTTGAAAAGTTGGAAAGCAAATCAAAGTAAATAACTAAGTAGGGGTAAATAAAGTCAATGTAAATATGTGTATATTTATTTAAGTGAAGAAACTAATATATAGAATAGGGTACAAGATACGTTCGTGTTGGATTCGTGTGTATGTGTGTGAGAATGTGTGTTTAAATGTGAGAGTGGATATAGATGAAGAAGAAGGAATAGGACAAGGACAAGGAGGAGGAGAAGAAGAAGTTGAAGGTGGCAAAAATTGGTGACTGACTATTAAGCCAATATTTCATTGATAGTTTTAATACTCTTTGTTGAATAAAATCTAACATCAACATCATCGTCATGTTCCAATTTTTCCAAATTCGACAAGATTTCCAAGTTGATTAATTTCTTCAATTCTTCTTCCTTTATTGGTAATTTGTTCTCCTTCTTAGTTAAAGCTTCAACCAAAATTAAATATGATTTGGCAACGTTGAATCTAATATTTGGTACCGAATCAGTGATCAAACTATTAATAAATGGCAAGACTTTGTCAATCAATATTTTATAATCAATAACCGGTATTAAGCTTGTAATTGCAAACAAACAGGTGATTCTAATTATGAAATTAGAGTAATCGATTTTGTCGTCTTCATCTATCTTATCTCCTTGGTTCAATAATCGATCAAGAATTTCTTTTTGGGCCCAATCAGATCCAAATATAATGGTCAATTCTTTCAAGTTATTAACTGCAGCTTCTCTAATAGCAAAAACTGGATCCCACAACCATGACATACACAATGACAACAATTCGTCGTTGAAAAAAGATTCACCTAACTGGTTGGCTAATTTAGGAATATATTCAATGATGGCCAATCTCACTCTCCATTTACCATCTTGGGCCAATTCGGTGATGGCAGGTAACAAGTTTGTAGACAACAAATTGATTCCAATGGTTTCATTAACAACGGATAAGTTGGAAATAATATTTAATCTCACGTCTGGGAATTCATCCTTTAACATAGTTAAGAAAACAGGTAATAATTTGTCAATTGTAGCTTGTTTTTCCAAAATTGGAGAAAGCTCAGTTATGGTGGAGGCCAATGAAGCTCTCACGTTTTCTTGTGGATCTTGACTCAATTCATTTACAATTGGGACAATCTTATTTAATATAGTGGATTTGGTCAGCGGGAATTTTGTTAATAATTGACAGAAAACTGGTAATTGTTTTGCAACAGCTTTTCTAACTTCACCTTCATGATCTTTCATTAATGAAATAAAAGGATCGATCAATTGAAACAAGTCCAGTTCGTTATGGGTAAAATTACGAGCAATCTTACTATATCTGTCCGCAGCAGTATATCTGACCCTCCAACTTTCGTCTTTGATCAATTTTAATGCACTGGATAAGAAGTCTGAATTGAAACTGTATTCGTTGATTTTTTGGAAGAATTCCAAGATGGAGATTAAGACATCCACACTCAAAAACTTAACCGAATCTTGGTCGTCGGTAATCAAGTGCTGGAACATTTTTGAAATTATTTCCCAATCTTCATTGGTTATCTTGTTAACATCACTTGGATTCTTCTCGGTGAATTCAGTCAATAAATCAATCAAGTGTGGCAAATTAGTAGCACTGGACCTTCTGACCATTGGATAGTCGTCAGTAACCAACTTTAAATATAACTTTAATAAATTCTGTCTTGTAGCGGCGTCCACCTTTACAATAACCGCCTTATATAATCCACAGGCAGCTATTTTTTTCAGGAACCAATTGCCTTGACTCAAGTTTTGAATCAAGGTTAAGAAAATTCCATTAAGTTCTTCGTTGGTCAATTCCAAACTAATTTTATTTAATGATTCGATTGCTCTGTCTCTGACCAATGGCTCTTCCATGGATGCCAATATGGTCAAGATGGAAATCAAAGGTTCGCTATATTCATGTCCTCCAATTAATGGTATAAAATCTCCCAATTTGCTGGCCAAAACAGTAAACACTTCTTCTTCATCATCTTGAGCAACATCGTTAAGGAATGGTAACAATTCTTTTCTTGTTCGTTCTGGGCCCAAGGCAATAGCAATGGTATCCAATTTTTGCATAGCTTCCACTCTATTAGAAACATCATCGTGTTTCAACTCGTCCATTAACAAAGCTAATGGGTATAAATCATCATTGAAGTTGTCCATGGCTGTGATTTGGTTATATTTATGGTCGGTGGAAAATTATTTGTTGATGTTTTTTTCTTTGTCGTTGATAAGTTGTTGTAAATGTGATTATGCCTGATAATGACGAACTGTTTTACTGTTTTTTTTTATCAATTGGAATTAGAAAAATAATAAGGATGATAATACAATGGGATATGAACTAATGGTTGGTGTAGTTAGTGGGTTGGGTTGTCTGGATTATTAAAAGGAAAAAAAGAAATGAACAGGAAAACTTTCGGCAACAAAAAATTTCTCTTTGAATTTAGAGAACAAGAACAAGGAAATTTTTTTTTTTTTTCTTTTGCTTTTGCCTGTTTCGTTGTCGCTGTTTTTTCGTTGTTGATTTATTTTTATTACTGGACAAGCACCACCTTTTCATCATCTGTCACGTGATTGGAGAATAATATGGGTTAACAGAGAATACACAGAGAGGATCTAAAAGACAAGAACTTAGGTCTGACAGTTCCGATTAGCTGTTGTAAGTAGCAATATATGTAGAAAAAGGTGCCATTTAAGAACTATATCCAATGTGGTGCAAATACCGTTTATTGATTGATTTCGTGTCATATTCTGTAATGTTGGATAATACGACTAGTATGTACCCTATCTCTCGTGATTATGTCTACTCCTTGTCAGATGTCAATGTTGGAAATAATTCAGAACTTTATGAGCTCTTTAGCATTACAAATAAGATTTTCCCATTTTAACAATAGATCGCCTTGGATTACAAAGAATATCTTTTAATTATGACTGTCATTAAATGTAGTTACACACGTAATTGTATGACACAACACAGCTTATTGATGCATCTTTATGGTGTTGTTATTGAAATCATTTGATTCTTGTTATCTACGAATTATCTCCTTTATCGGATGACAATGACATCAGTGTCGGGTACTAAAAAGAAAAATGGCATGGTTCACAATTTTGTGTTTGAGCCGAAAATCAAAACCAAATCGAAAATGTAGTGAAAATATTTTTCACACACAAAACGTGGTGATAGTGGTGAGATTCATACAAATGTTTTCCAATATCTTCTTCTTGTTCTTCTACTATTTAAATAATCTCGTTTTGAACAATATCACCATGTCCAAGAATATTCCCAACAAATCAGATGTCAAAGACTCCATAATTTCTGACTCAAACAGGGCAGAATATTACAATTTATTGAAAGAATATAATTCCAAAAAAACTTCCCATTGGTCATTTTCAGTTGTTCCAGGTATATTTCAACAATCTTTGGAAGATACTGATGAGACAAAATTTGACACCATTAAGGAACACTTTGGAATTATTCCTACTTGGGATGAGATCATAAACCAATTACACTCATTAAATGAAAACTCGGATGAAGTTGTCCAATATAAATTGTTCTTTTTAGCTAGACATGGACAAGGATTTCATAATGTTAAACATACAGAGAATCCAGAATTGTGGGACAGCTATTGGAGTCATTTGAACACTGATGGGAAAATAGTTTGGGGTCCAGATCCAGAATTAACCGAATTGGGTATTCAACAAGCCAAAGATAATAACCTCGCTTGGAAAGGAGAGATCACTAATAACAAGAACGAAAACAAGAAGTTAATTTTACCTACTAGAATGTACTCCTCTCCATTTAGAAGATCAGTTGACACTTTGATTAATACTTGGGAGGGAATTGTTGATTTACAAAAAATCCACCCATTGATTCAGGAAAACTGGAGAGAAACTATCGGTGAACATACCTGTGATATGAGATCCAATAGAACCATTATTGCTTCAAAATATGAACCATTAGGTATTGAAATTGAACCGGGATTTGAAGAAGAAGATATATACTGGAAACCTGATTACAGAGAAACTGTGGCTGAAGAAGCAATCAGACACAATGCAGGATTACAAGAAATCTTTGATAACTATCCTAATGACGAGATCATAGGCATAACCAGTCATAGTGGCAGTATTAGAGCTCAATTGATGGTTTTAGGGCACAGACCTTTTGCTATCGGTACCGGTGGTATGATTCCTGTTTTCGTGAAGGCAGTTAAGGTTGAATAGACGCGTGTAGAGAGAATAATAGACATACAAAAAAAAAGAAACTAAAGTCCATCAAGGTGGATGTAAGTTGATACGTTTGACATGTATTCTTCCGGAACGTTACAGAACGTGGCTGAGGGGTACAGGGAAAAAAAGTATATAAAGAGGGGAGTTTCTTCGGAAGAACTTGATAAGAACAGAAGAAAAAAAAAGACTTGCAGCAACGATCAACAAATACAAACCAACAACCATGTCCAAAAGTATTCCAAACTCAGCAGATTTGATAGATGGAACTATCTTAAGTTCTGATAGAGTTGAGTATGAAAAGTTGTATAAAGAATATATTTCCAAACAATCTTCCCATTGGGATTTTTCAGTTGTTCCCGCAATTTTTAAACAATCATTACCGGAAACCGACGAGGCAACTTTTGATACCATCAAGGAGAATTTTGGGGTTATTCCAACATGGGATGAAGTTATTGAGAAATTACATACCTTAAATGCAAACTCCGGTTCTGACGACGTCCAATATAAGTTATTCTTCTTAGCAAGACATGGGCAAGGATATCACAATTCCAAACATGATGAAGATCCAGCTGCATGGGAAGCCAAATGGAAACACTTAAACACTGATGGAAAGAAAACATGGGGTCCTGATCCGGAATTGACTGAGTTAGGAGTTGAACAAGCCAGGGATAATAACCTCGCTTGGAAACAAGAACTTGTCAATAATAAAAACCATGACAAGCAATTGATTCAACCTACCAAATTCTTCTCATCTCCATTTAGAAGATCAATTGATACCTTGATCAATACCTGGAAAGATAACGTTGATTTGAAATCCATCAAACCTACTATCCAGGAGAATTGGAGAGAAACAATTGGTGTGAACACATGTGATCGAAGATCTACCAGATCGGTCTTGACCAAGAAATATAAAGAACCATTTGGATTTGACTTTGATCCCGGATTTGTTGAAGAAGATATTTATTGGGCACCAGATGTTAGAGAGACGGTAGCAGAACAAGCTCTTAGACAATACAAAGGGTTTGAAGATATTTTCAATGACTTCCCACATGATGAAATCATTGGTGTAACCAGTCATGCTGGAAGTATTCGTGCACAGTTACTAGTCTTGGGTCATAGACAATTTGCCATTGGAACTGGTGGTATGATTGTTGTGTTTGTTAAAGGTGTTAAAGTTGAATAGACACGTGTAGAGAGAATAATAGATGTATAAACATAGAAAGTATATTAGATATGCGATGTCGTTGCGCTTGACATGGTTTCTTTCGGAACATCATAGAAGATTGCCGATACAGCTCGGAAAAAAAGTATATAAGGAGACAGTTTCCCTGAACCAATTTGCGAAAGAGTGAGAGAGTAAAAGACCTGCCATAACAAATAAGCTTACCGCCATGTCTAAAAGTATTCCAAATTCTTCAGATATAATAAACGGAACTATCTTGAAGTCTGATAGAGTTGAGTATGAAAAGTTGTATAAAGAATACATTTCCAAACAACCTTCCCATTGGGATTTTTCAATTGTTCCGGGAATTTTTAAACAATCATTACCAGAAACTGACGAGGCAACTTTTGATACCATCAAGGAGAATTTTGGGGTTATTCCAACATGGGATGAAGTTGTTGAGAAATTGAACACCTTAAATGCAAACTCCGGTTCTGACGATGTCCAATATAAGTTGTTCTTCTTAGCAAGACATGGTCAAGGATATCACAATATCAAGCATGATCAGGATCCAGCTGCATGGGATTCTAAGTGGGCACACTTAAACACTGATGGAAAAACAATTTGGGGTCCTGATCCAGAATTGACTGAATTGGGAATTGAACAAGCCGGGGATAATAACAAGGCATGGAAACAGGAACTTGTCAATAATAAAAACCACGACAAGCAATTGATTCAACCTACCAAATTCTTCGTGTCTCCCTTTAGAAGATCAATTGATACTTTGATCATTACCTGGAAAGATATTGTTGACTTGAATAAGGTTAAGCCGTTGATTCAAGAAAACTGGAGAGAAACAATTGGAGTTAAAACCTGTGATCGAAGATCTCCTAAATCCGTCATTTCCAAGAAATACGAGAAAGAGTATGGATTTGAATTTGAACCGGGATTTGTTGAAGAAGATATTTATTGGACACCTGATGTTAGAGAAACGGTGGCAGAACAAGCACTTAGACAATACAAAGGGTTTGAGGATATATTCAACGATTTCCCACACGATGAAATCATTAGTATAACGAGCCATTCAGGAAGTATTCGTGCACAGTTGGTAGCATTGGGTCATAGACAATTTGCTCTTGGAACTGGTGGCATCTTGGCTGTGTTTGTTAAAGGTGTTAAAGTTAATTAGAATTTAATAGAATGTAAAGAAAAAAGGCGTATAGATAATATATAAATTTAGCATGATATTTCGGGAGAATAAAGTAAATTGTGATGACGTCACCAATATGGAGTCTAACCATTTCTTGACTATGTTTCGGAAGAACACCATGATATGGTTAACTATCTTTTGATAATACATTTTCCGCTGTTTATGAGTCAGACACGATGACATTAAAAATGGGTTACTTAGTATAGAATTTTTGATTTCTGAGTGGGGGGTTGGGGGAGGAAATGGATCAATGGAAGAATTAAGAAGTACAAAAAAAGAAACAAACAAAAAAAAAAAATTGGCAAAAAAGTGCGCTATCCAAATCAGAAAACAGAAGAGTGAGCCACAACTACGATAACTAAGAGATGTCCAAAAGCGTACCGACACCAACAGATATCAGGGATGGAATAGTTTTGGATTCCGATAGAGTTGAATACAACGCGTTATATGAGAAATATATATCGTCGAAACCAAGTCATTGGGAGTTTTCCATTGTTCCTGGTATTTTTAAACAATCATTACAAGAGACAGATGAAGCCACGTTCGATACAATAATGGACCATTTCGGGATTATTCCAACATGGGACGAAATAATAAATCAGTTACATTTGTTGAATAGAAATAGTGCCGATAATGAACAGTACAAGTTGTTTTTCCTCGCCAGACATGGTCAAGGATATCATAACATGAAATATTCCGAGGATCCAGAACTTTGGGTTGCTAAATGGAGAGGAGCCTATACTGATGGTGTTCTTACATGGGGTCCTGACCCAGAGTTGACCGAGTTGGGAGTTGAACAAGCTAAAGATAATAACAAGACGTGGAAACATGAACTTATTAACAACAAAAATCGTGACAAGAACTTGATCATGCCTACAAGATTCTTTCTGTCTCCAATGAGAAGATCAGTTACCACTTTAATTGGTACTTGGAAGGATATCGTTGATTTGAATGAAGCTAAGCCATTAATTCAAGAGCACTGGAGAGAAACTATCGGTATGGCAACTTGTAACCAGAGGCGGCCAAAGTCCGAGATTGCCAAAAGCTACGAATCTTTTGGATTTGATTTTGAGAAAGGATTTGTCGAAGAAGATATTTACTGGACTCCAAACGTTAGAGAGACTTTAGGTGAACAAGCATTTAGACAATACAAAGGACTCGAAGCACTTTTTGATAATTATGCAAATGATGAAATAGTTAGTATCACAAGTCATGGCAATACTATAAAGGCACAATTAATGGTGTTTGGTCATAGAGCCTTCTCCATTGGTACTGGTGGTTTGATTCCTGTGTTTGTTAAAGGTGTTAGAAAAGATTAGAACGGTCAAATTACGCAATTCAGTATATTCATAAACGAAATTGGTTGAGTGAGGACTAGAATATTTATAAATAGTACGTGAATACATACTATATATTTCTAGAAATAGCAAATGACTCATTTCTCTACAAGTTCTATGTCAACTTGAGGTCATAATGGACATGTGCTCGCATCTACTCAAACCCTATCAGTGGTTACTCTTGTTTCTGGATCATCTTGGGTTGTAATACTAGAATAGAAGTCATGATAATAAGTCATGAGGGTCGATTAAACACGTGATCTCGGGATTTTCAAATCGATATAGTGGCTGATATATCTCCCATAAAAAAACCACAGTGTTGCACAACTTACATGCCACCAATTTATCATAATCGAGATTTTCTGAAGAATCACGAACATTTACTGCTACATTATAAAAAGTTGTACCCACTACATTGAACTTCAATATAGAATTTGATTCTTGTTGAAAGCATCCAAACGATCCATAAGTCAAACAATGGAATGAGTACAATGGTTTGACTTCTTGACAGGAATTGAGTCAACGTCAACGTCAACGTCAAAATAATAATAATAATAAGAAGAAGAAGACGAACATTTTCAGCCTAAGAAAAGATAATCATCATCACCACCCCAAAATTGTATGAATCAGTGTAGGAGTTGCATGAGAAATGAATGAGTTCAGAACTATAGAAGAGCTGTCCATAAATTTTTAGTTTCTTGTTCGTTTCAACTAAAGTGAAATAGTGCTCAATCAATATAGGACCAAAATAGGGTTTCAATTCTTTCCCCTGTAAATAGTTGGATGAACTGAACTGCAAAAATAATTACTAAGTAGGACAATTATAGTTTTTGATTCAATTTGTCAACTTCAATATCCCAAAAGGATTACTACTTCATAATTGTAGAGTAATATCTGCTAGTACAGTACATAGATCCTAAGGTCGTGTACCATAACCATAACCATCACATCACCTTATGTCCGAACGGAATTAAATTTCTGAATCATCAAAAGTAACTTTGTTTGTCGCACTTAACAAATATCCAGGGGTAACTAAGAAGAAACAAAACTGTTCTATGATTTGTATACCGGAAAAGGCAAAATTTGCGGCAAAATTTGCAGCAAACTAATTTTTTTTTTTTGAGTTGATGACTATTGCATGCACAATTGCAAAATGCCTCACGACGTCTAAACTGTACAGGAAGAATATTCTTTCTTTCTACATACAAACGGTCAGATGATGGTTTAATAAAGAACTTTTGAATAGGAACAACACAACACGCGATTGAAAATCACTGGAAGAATCATGTATGATAGTTCAATCGGTGGTTGAATAGATTGACTAGGAATCATACTTGCCAATTACCGAAATATCTTTGTGGTTGCATATGACATAAGAGAGACCCCAAATTGAATCATTTTTTTTACTAACAAGGGATTCTCAAATGTAAAAAAGTAAAATTTGGAAAACTTTGAATTTCTTTAATCACATATATATGTATATATGTAAAAGTAGATGACCCTTTTGTATTTGTATACCTAGACTGAATAAGGTTAAAAGAAGAATAAGTACAATTAGCAAATTCTCATCAAAGAGTTTATCAGAAGACTGTACATACTTTACAATAATATCCATCTATTACTTTTTTTTAATCGTACATATTTGAGTTCATTACACAAATAAATGAATTGAGTCAACCCGTTTCTATGGAGAGACTTATTCCCCCTTTTAATATATACTCGTCTTTTTTTTTTTTTTTTTTTTTGCATCACGTTCTTCCGATTCCGGAATTTTCTTCCAACACTACTATTTAATAAATAAATTTTCATCATTAATTATTTTAATTCTTTTCTTATTCTTTTTTATTCTGATTAATATTATTATTATTATTATTATTATTATAATCTTCAAATAATTCATTGTTTCATTACATTGGACTTTATTCCAAAATTATTCATACATTATGTCCAAGATATGCGAGCCACAAATATCCAAGGAAGTCAAACCAGATGAATTTGGTAACTTCCCTGAAGAGCAATATGTCACACATGATTCCATGGACATTCAAAAACCCAATATTTTCAAAATTGCCATTGACTCATTTCGAAGAAAGCAAATAGATACTGAAGAAGGAGCTGGTAAACAGTTGGCCAAAGGTATTAGTAAACGTCATTTGATTTTAATGGCCCTTGTTACAGGTATTGGTACCGGTCTTTTAGTGGGTGCCGGTCAAGTTTTACATAAAGCAGGTCCGTTGTTTCTTGTCATTGGTTATGCCATTGCTGGTTCCTTTGTGTATCCAACATTACAAGCAGCAGGTGAGATGGCTGTCAATTATTCTGAATTATCCGGTGGTTACAACTCATATACTAGAATGTTTGTTGAAGATAGTATCAATTTTGCCATATCCTGGAATTATTGTATTCAATGGTTGAGTGTTATTAGTATTGAATTGGTTACAGCTTCTATTACCATTGAATATTGGATTAGTAGAGATAGAGTGGATCCTGACGCGTGGGTGGTGATATTTTTTGTTCTCATTGTTTCCATTAATTTTATTGGTTCCAAGGCATATGGTGAATACGAGTTTATTATTGGTCTGTGTAAAGTTTGTTTATTAGTTGGATTTATTATCATGGGTATTGTTATCGATGTTGGTGGCGGACCTCACCACGAGTTTATTGGTGGGAGATACTGGCACCACCCTGGTGCAACTAGGAACGGGTTCAAGGGGTTCTGTAGTGTTTTTGTCACAGCCTGTTTCTCATTTGGACAAACTGAATTTATTGCATTATCTGCTGCTGAACAACCTAACCCTAGACGAGCCATTCCCACTGCATGTAGGTTGGTTTTCTGGAGAATTATCGTTTCGTTTTTAGGATCGTTGACTATTGTTGGTTTACTTGTCCCTTCCAATTCCGACCGTTTAATGGGTGAAGGTGGTGGTTCAAATACTTCACCATTTGTCCTTGCAGCTGCTCTTCATGGAGTTCGGGCAGTACCATCCATTATCAACGCCGTTATTCTTATGTCTGTTAGTTCAGTTGCGTGTTCAGCTTTATATTCTTCATCAAGAACCTTGCAATCATTGGCTGAGCAAGGATTCGCACCAAAATGGCTTGATTACATTGACAGGGCCGGAAGACCCTCGAGAGCTTTGTTAGTCGCCACTGTTATTGGATTGTTTGCATTCATTGCTACCTACAAGAAACAAGTTACTGTTTTCAATTGGTTGTTGTCCATTTCTGGTTTATCTCAAGTTTTCACCTGGGGTGGTATCTGTATTTCTCATATTCGATTTAGGAAAGCCCTTGCTTACAACAATATTTCCACTGATGCGTTGGGTTACAAATCTTCCACCGGTGTGCTAGGTTCTTACTATGCTTTAGTGTGGTTTTGTTTGGTGTTAATCGCCCAATTTTGGATTGCATTATTCCCAATAGGGGCTAAGAAACCTGATGCTAATAGTTTCTTCCAAGGATATTTGGGGGCAATTGTCTTGGTTGTTTTCTACATTGCACATAAATTATGGACCCGTAAATGGAGACTTTTGGTTCCAATTAGTGAAATTGATATCAATCACGAAAGAACCATCTTTGACGAGGAAATTTTAAACTTGGAGAGACAAGAAGAAAAAGAAAGATTTGAACAAGCTCCATTCTACAAGAAGATATTTTTGATGTAAATAGCATGTTATTGTCACAGCTACAATTGTGTAGTTTCCACACTACTTTACCACAAACAGGGAAATGAAATGATGTTATTGTATCAAAGTAACATCAATCTAAGTTGATCTATCAATATTGATTCATTTGGACATGCAAACAACGTATCAGTTTTTATGCTCACTGATCCCGAACCTTTATTTAACATAGATCATAATGGGAAAGTGTTAATATATTAGAAAAAAGAATCATAATTCCTGTGCTCTATATATATAACCAGATGCTATCAGATATGATAATTGTGAAATTTCATCTCGTTTTGTTCATACCATTTCAATAGCAATACTTTTGGTAGTGAATTGTCAGTGTTTCCATATGAGTTATCGAGTAATAATAATTGCAATTTAATAGAAGAATTGGATCATTTGACCGTTGGAATTCCCCTTGATATGTATAATATACGATAATGCTGTGAAAAAAACATATGTTTGTAGTCAAACTCTTAATTATGTTGAACCAAATGAGTAATCATTAGCAATCGTAGTTTTGAATTCATAGAATTCACAGTAAGGATACTTACCACATTCACTAAAATCAGGTTTCCATAAGCAAATGTGATTTCCTTCGGTGATTTCCATAATCATGAACAAAGGTGTATCCACGACTAAATTAAGAACTTTAAATTATGATTGTATTTGAATTTCAAAAATACACTTCTCTTATCTTTCTTCTTTTTTTTTGTGTGTCATATTTTATTGCACCCAAAAAGTAACATGTGCGTGGTTAATATACTCGCCAAGACTTATGTCTCAAATAGAATTATTTTGTTCATTTTTTCATTTTTGTTACTATTACCCCCCATTGGTTTGAACACTCTGGTTGCGTATCACAATAAATGAAGAGAATGATACAACTATAGATATGAATAATATCGTATTATTGGTCACTGAGACATGATAAGAAAAAATCTAACCAGAAGAACATTCATCAAGATGACATAATGAGTGGATTTCATTCATTTGAGAGGAGGACATAAAAAAAGAAAGGAAGAAGATCCGATCATACCTAATAATTATTTCGTCGTTTTTTTTTTTTTTTTAGGAATTGTTGAATTAACTGTATCAACAACTTATAGAGTACCAAGTTGTCAAGAAATATGTAAAATGTATAAATATCACCATCTAACAATTGAAAGAATGGAAACAAACTCAATGCAAATGAGATTCTATGTTGGGGTCAGCAATATTGGACCCAAGAAGATGTGAAGAAATACTGTATCGTATTGTTGGATACTTTCTAGATTTGGAAACTTCATCAGTTGGACCATTATCACGAGCTAATAGCCCTGGTTCTTCTATTAAAATGACTAATCGGATAGTTAATAATAAATTTGTTGTTAAGTATCATTTTTGATAACTTGAATTTTGATGGATTATGTATGGTGTACTTGTTCGTGTTGTTATTTCTAATTGTATACCTATTAAACATATGTTTCCTGAATTTTTCTGGTTTGGTTGGTTGCAATTAAAGGTGTTTTTTTTTTAATTTATTTGAGATCTTATGCAAAATGTCCAAAAAAAAAAATTAACTGTAAAATTGATATATGCGTTTACAGGTCTAATAACATACCGTGCTTCTCCCTCCCCTATTAACCTTTTAACCATTACAATAATGTGGTTATACCTCTACAACAATCATGATCAACAAACGTTATGCAGTTTGTTCCCAGTTGTTGATCCTTGATTTGAGTCAAAGAAATGTACTCACACTCCTCAACATTTTTGATGACTATAATAATATCTAACCATCAACGGACTATAATCCCCGATATTACTAATGATTAACTTCTCCTATATCACTTTTCTTTTTTTACACATATAATGATATATTTTGATTCATCAATGCTTCAAACCCATTAGTGGTTTTTCTTTTATCAAGTTTTGGATAAAACAATAACCATTCAAATAAACTTTTTTTTTTTTTAACTCTTGAATATCGCGATAGATTATTAACCACTATAGTATTAAATTACTACAACATGATTTTTAAACTTTTTTGGTTCTTTATTTTTTTTGGGAGTGTTACCTGAAACAAAAAAATTTCTACATAACCTAATGACAACAAAGCACGTGCCATTCCTGAAGGGGAGGAGAGAAAGATATAAAAGAAAAAAGTGTGGCGATCTTAATTACGCCGTATATGTTAGTTGGTCTACCTTTTATTTTTAAGAATGAAGGTGTCAAGACGATCATCTAAAGTTTTTTGACAGATGTATGTGTCTTGAACGTTACCAATCAAAAGTGAAAGCCATATTTCATCTGATGAAATTCGTTTAAACCCCAAAAAAATAATAATAAGTACAATAAGTATAATAAGTATAATAATAAGAATTATTATCAATGCTAGAAGACTAAACTAAATAATGGGGGCTTATCTAATTTATTAAAACAATTTGAATATTCAGTTAATGGTCACACGAGCAAAAAAAAGATTAAAAAAAGAACAAACCCCTCCAACCACAGTAATAGACAGACAGGTAAGAAAGAATAAAAGAACTTGTCAATATTCTTATTGTTTGTTATTTGAAATATGTGTATATTGTAAATGTCGTGTGACACAATATATGTAATGGTTGGAATTTTACTTTTAGTGTTCATTATGTTAATTTGGTCTTTGGTCTTTGGTATTTGGTTTGGAGGCAACCATCCCTCCAAATTAATTATGACACAAAACTTGAAGAAAAAAAAAACATTGAGAATGAGAACATAATGCTTAGGAATTTATATTGGATGTCGGATCTGTAGTGCACTACATATATTTTTCATTGCATACATATTTTCGAGTGCCGCAATGAAAAGGTTTAATATTAATACTACATGAACTAAACGAAGTTGAATGCAAAACTATACGGCGATTTTTTTCATGTGATGTAAGCCACCAAAGCAAAAAGGCATCAACTGCATGATATCCTTTTTTTTTGTTTAAGATCTAGGCCAGTTTAAACTGAAACATGATCACTGAAGAAAGTACGGATTATTGTCAAGATAAAATATTTTCCATCGATTAATAATAATAATAATAATAATAATAAATTCCTAAATTCCAAATAAAGAAAGTAGAAACGACACATAGGGCTTAAAATAAAATCTAACCCGTTTAAGATTGGGGGGAGAAGGGGGGGAGAACCAAATGCAAAATAAAACAGGTTATGAGTTACGAGTTTTTTTTTTTGGTTATTGGTTATGAGATGATTGCTATTTTTTTTTCACTGAAGTGCTTGTTATTTTATTTATGCACCTAGAGGGTTTAATCTATATTAATTTGCAATCAATACTATTAACTCTGCTTCCTCTCCCTCTCTCTTTCTCTTTCTGTATCACTCCTAATGGGGGATCTAAAAATTCTTCAGGTTAAAAAAAAAAAAAAGCTGCAAAGTTTAGATTTGTGATGGTTGAGTAGATGTCGTATAGAATAAATTAGTATGCGACATTCTTTCTCTTTTAAATACTTTTTTTTGGTTCGGTTGATAAGTTGTGTGAATTGTTGGCAGAGTAAAATTTAAAAGTAAAATTTAAATTAATTAGATTTTTTGTATGCGCAATGACAAATGCTTTAATTCTTCTGGACTCAGAACAAACCACCAGTTTAAGTAACCTTACAGCATTTCAAATTCTTATTTCATTCATCTAATCAAAACAACAAAATTTGTATTTAAATTTGATTTTTATTATATCAACAACTCATACCAAGGCAATATTATATTAAGGCATTCCAAGAATGATTTATTCATTTATCCGGATTTATAGTTTATTGATTCCCTTGCTATCTTGTTGGTTTACTTGGCAAGATAGGAGTGGCAGAAGCAAGTGACATGGCGTTATCATAATGGAACTGGATCACAAACTCAACAACACGCACGAGACCAAGCACATGCGCAAGCACAAGACCAAGAACAGAAGCACAAAAACAAAATCCAAAACATAATAAAATAAAATAAATATCAAAGTTGAGGATCTGAAACTTGCAAATAATACTTGTTGTTGGCAATGATACAGTTACAATACTCTGCGTAACCAAAGACCTTATTTCCGTTTGTTGAAGTAAAGCAATCCTGGTTTAAAAATGAAATATCCTGTAGCATTACTTATGCATTTCCTGAAGTGCAGACATAGAGTGCAGCATATTTGTATGTTTCAACCAGACTATATGCTGGACTAAAGTTGAAGATTAAAATTCGTTTACACTTACCGTTAATGATCAAATGAACCGTTACTTTAAAATGCCTTTGATGTTGATGTTGATATTGGTCTTGGTGAAAATAATAAAGAACACGAAAAAGGACCAATCGAGTAAATAATAGAATAAGGGTCAAATTTCCCATGCCAATGCCAAGAAAACAAAGAACGCAATCACAGTATATTGGATTACTTATGGGTTGTAGAAGTTATGTTTTGTTGCAATAGTGAAATAATAAAATTGACTAATTGAATCTCAAAGCATAAAATAAGAAGCTAAGGGAGTAATACGACAATGCAAGTATAACACAATCTTCCCGGATTGTTTGTTTGCTTGTTAAAGCTCGTGTGACCATAAAGTAAACATATCATTTCAATCCAAACCAGCAGCCACGTGGGTGCAAGTCCCTCAGATTCCTCCCATCCATCCCCATTGTTCATATGCTCTCCTTGCTTGTTTGTGTGTTTAATCGTAAGCTGCAAATGCAAACACGATCATGAACCCCCAACAATAGGCATTTAGTTCTAAAAAAATGTCGCGTTCTGTTGTTGAATCATGGGGAGTTTTGATAATCTTTGTGTAAGATAATTTATAGTTGGTGCATATATGTACAATAGGTTATTTGTTTTTAAAAATAAAAAATGTTCCGAATTCGGAAAGAGTTAGTGTGACTTTTTCATATTTTATTTTTTTTCCTTTTCCCCCTTTTCCTTTATCGCTCAAGTTCTATCTCATCTGAAATTATTGATATTGTTACTTAAATTTTTCACTTACATGACCACCCTTCGACGAAAATGCGGCGAAAAGATGTCTCAACCACTTGAGATAGATATATAGATAGTTAACGAATATTACAGTTTGTTGGATCATATATACAAGGAGAGAGATACCACTGCTGATCCTTTCCATGTGACAGATTCCAACAAGCCAATTCACCTTTGAGGTTATGAATATTGATCCAGCCGAGGATCCAGAAAAAGGATAAGGGATAAGGGAAAGTACAAATCATTATTTTCAATTTTTAACCGCAATATTGTCGCATATTACACGAATTGCACAAACAGCTAAGAAAATTTTTCGCTGAAATTTGTGTAATTAAATTTAATTTTAATTTAACTTTTTTTTTTTTGCCTTTTCCTTTTTTTCTTTTGTTTCTTTCTTTTCCTTGTTCTCATTATTATGTTATTTTTTTTGCTTTTGTTCTCTCTCTCTCTTCGTTTGTCTGTCTCTTTGATGATGATAAAGGAAAAAATTATAAAAAGGATCACAGATAACTCCCACCACAGTTTTTAACGACTTTTTTGGGATTTTAGCTACCATTCAATATATTATCATCCATCAACTATCAACCTCTAATCACTACTCACTACTACCCCACCAACTTCATCATCTTCCCACTACTACTACTACATACTAGATCCTTTTATCCATGAAGTTCGGTGATAACTTATAACATTTATCAATACCCGAATGGAAAAGCTACAATCTAGATTATAACGGACTTAAATATCAGATCAGAAATATAACCCAAACAAACTCTTCTGATTTATCCCAACTACATACTTCATTTACGGAGAATTTTGACTACATAAATCTATTCATCAAAACTAAATACGGAGAACTATCAAGAAAGTTTGATCATCTACAAACGCAATTCAACCATTTAATCAAAAAACATCAACAAGAAGACCATGAACAGTTACAACAGTCTTTGATAATACATTTGGATGATTTATTTTATCAAACCATCGAATTATCTATTGACATCAAGAATTTGTCAAAATTTATAATTATACAGAAAATTGCAACAAAAAAGATCTTTAAGAAATTCTTAAAATACTACCATAATAAACAGCAAGCAAATAAATTTATTATTACCTTGAAAAACTACTTCTTGGATAATCTAAATGTCAATTTAAATGAATTAACCTTGAAACTAACTAATTTGGTCAATGTCATCAAATACGAATCAAAAACAAGATCAATTCATTTGAAGAGAAACAACTCCCTTTTTAGCATATCTTCTACCCTAATATCCAACTCGGATTATACAAACTCCATACTACCGCCAAATACAAACAATGATACCACGTCTTATTGTTTTTCATCTCAACAATGTTCAAACACTCAGCAATGTCCCACTTCCGCTGAAGCATATTTTGACTTGAGTCTTCAATTGAAGAAGAATTTCCAATTACATGGTTTAATTAATCCTGATGCAATTAATGAATTAACAATCAACTTTAATGTGTGTTTCCCATTGAAGAACCTCAATGACAACATGACAAGTTGCACATATTTAACCAGAGACTATCTCCTGGATGAACCAGCTTATATTGTTAGTCATGATGATTCTGATAAATCAATCATAATAGCACCTATTGGAGGATTAAGAAAATACGCTTACTGTGTCTTGCCAAATAAAATCATTCAAATTTTAATGGATCATTTGAATGATCGATGCAATGAAGGTTACAAGAACCAGTTATCGGGATTCTTTAGTCAGTACAATCCAACTTTGTTAACAAAAAAAACAATTGATTATATTGTATCCAATAACTTGAAACCAACCTTGAAATTGTTCTGCAAAAGATCAAGATACACTGTCGCACAAGAAGGTGAAGGTGAAGATGAAGATGAAGAGGAATCAAGTTCCTCCCCTGAAAATA
This sequence comes from Candida neerlandica, assembly GCA_030557875.1. Taxonomy (NCBI): domain Eukaryota; kingdom Fungi; phylum Ascomycota; class Pichiomycetes; order Serinales; family Debaryomycetaceae; genus Candida; species Candida neerlandica. The sequence goes on from JANIWD010000025.1 coordinate 128,875, forward strand.
TCGACAAAGATTATTTGATTACATTAGATAGGGATATTTTGACCACAGACAATTTGGAATATGTGAATGATTTATCATTCCCAGAAAATGAAGAAGACTACCAATTGTTTGATGTTTTCCCACATGGCCATTTGGCAATTTACTCAAATGATATAAACTTGTGCAATTTTGAATCCGATTTAGTAACTGAAATTGATTTATCCAATGGTGGGATTGTTAAGAATAAAGTTGGTAATGTTCGTAAGCTTCCAAAAAGCATTCAAACAATTCTCAACAATAACTGTTTAACATTGTTCAAAGGATTGAATTTTTATCAATATCTGTTGTCATGTTACCATAATATCATACCCCAAGGTGATTTGATTAACAATCATTATTCCAACTTGTTGAATTTGAATTTATTGAAGAATTTTGAAAATATCGAAAAAAATAACCAACAAGTAAACCAAGAAGTTGAAATATTGAAACAGAATTCAGATAATATCCTCAAGCATAAGCAATCTATCAAGTCTTTAACAATTAGCACTTTCCCGTCCAAAAAAGCAAATGGATCATCACAACAACATCATCAACAACAGCAGCAGCATTCAATGGGTAGCTCAAGTTTATTTGACGAACAACTTGTTGAAGAAGAACCGTTAACTGAAGAAGACGAAAATATGGATCAAATGAGTTTATCATTAAATGGTTTAATTAACAAAGACGAAGATTTGTTCCTTCAGAAACTTAAGAAACAGAAACGTCAACCACAACCACAACATCCTCCTCATCTTCATCCAGATGCTATGGTACCATCATTCTTTGATCGTTTGTACGATTTAAAACAGAAGTTATTTAGAGAATCACGAACTGACTCACATCAGTACCCACAATCACACCCACAATCACACACACAAGCACATACACAAACACATTCTTCTAAGAGAATTCACGAGAATCCATTCTTTGTTGACGAGGATGAAGTTCCTTTAGACCCATATACAAAACTCCTTTCATTATATCACACAACCCAAAATTACGATTCCACTTATGATTCCATAAACGAAGATCCAATCCCATACCTTGATAGAAACAAGTATCAAAAAACTTACGAATACAACTATGACAAAACATTATCATATTCTTACTTCACCCTCAACTTAATCTCGGTTTTTTTATCCGGTATTCAATTAGGTATATTTATCTCAATTTTACAAGATATGGAATATAAATTCTTAATCAAAGATAATGTTGGTATAATTGTTATTTTAATCTTGGGAATATTTACCAGTTTGATATTTTGTTTGATAAGTATAAATTTATTATTCCAAAGATTTATTGAACCCCCGATGTTTCATTGGGTCTTTTTATTGGTTGGTTTATTTGTTAATTTGACTTGTTGGAGTTGGAGTGTTTTCTTATTAATTAATTGTTTTTAAATTTTTTGGAATTTTTGGAATTTTTGGACTTCCTATATATATAGAGATGGATAAGGGATTTTCTTTATTTATTTAGTTCTTTTTTAAACAGTATTTTAATGCATATTTTCTTTATTTATTTATTTACTAGAATCAATTATGTTATCCTTATGAAAATGTATCTTTCTGTACAAGATTGTGAGAAGAACCCTCCTTTAAATAGAGAGCGCCAGTTCTGTAACAATTCGAACTCCATGTAATATGGCATTTCCAGATAATTGATTTTTTTTAAATAGTACAAGGTTAGGATAAGTGCACTTTTCAAAGATTTCAATCCAGTGGAGCTGTAGCTCAGTTGGTAGAGTATCGGATTCCAAAATAATTAGAGGAATTCTCGGTTGTAAACATCCGACGGTCGCAGGTTCAAATCCTGTCAGCTTCAACTTTTTTACATCTAAAAACAGTATTCTCTTTTTTTTTTACTTCAAGGGTACTTGAATAGCCGAGAGTGGACATTAACAGTATTTGACTTGTAGTTAGTTTATTTCTTTTTGTTTATAACGGGTCGTGATCATACTTGAATTACTAGTGGAATTTAATTTAATGGTTGTGAAAAAAAAAAGACCTGTGGTTTCCGAGATTTGTACACGACTATTGAAAAAAAAAAATCTTACCTATATCATCAACCAAGATTAGATATTTGACTTAATACCACAAGTTAGTTCCCCCCGGGCAGCAGCAAGACAATTATGGCCAAGAAAGGGAAATCATCATCATCATCATCTAAAGCTACCCCTGAACCAACTTCTTCAGGAAAGGGTAAGAATAATAAAAAAGATTCTACCACACCGGAACCTACCAAATCTAAGAAAAAGAAGGACAAGGACTCCTCCTCAACTCCTGAACCAAACAACAATAATTCTGGTCCAGCTAAACCACAAAGAGGATTAGCAATTGGGGAAAATTTTGGATGGACGGGGAAATTACCTGTGACTTTACTTAATGAACATTGTCAAAAACAAAAATGGGGAAGATGTCAATATGATATGATTAAAAAAGGAAAAGAAGGATTTATTGGTATTGTAACATTAAATTGGGAAAATCCCAAAACTAAAGAATTAATAAGTATTAAACTTAAAGGGAATTATGAACCTAAAGAAACAACCAATGAAGCAAGACATATGGTTGCTACTTTTGTTTTACATAGGATAAATTATATCAAGAATATGAAGATGTTATTACCTGTGATATTCCGGGATTATTGGAGTCATTTAGAAGATGAAAGAGTGAAATTACATAAGGAAAATAAAGAGTTTCATGATAAGTTATTCAATGTGAATCCATTTTTAGTGTATATACAACAGAGAGAATTGGACGAAAAGAAGGAAAAGGAAAGATTGATTAAACAACAGAATGAGTTGAAAGTTAAGAAACCAGCCATTAGTTTGGGAACAAATACAGGTAAACTTGTTGCTAAGAGATCAATTGTTTTGGATTCTGAAGTAAGAAAGTTTCCTAAGAAAGTTTGGGAAAATGCTCCATTTGTTGATATTCCATCAGATATAAGATCATCTATTGAACATTCCATTAGAAATCATATTGATTGGGTAAATAATACAGATCATGATCTAGTGAAAGATTCCAAATCATCACAAACTATATCGGATAATTTATTGTCACTTGGATTCAGGGAAACCCATATTAAAGAATCATTCAATTATTGTTCAAATTTTTCCGATTGTTTAGAGTGGTTATTATTTCATATTCCTGAAGATGATTTACCACAAATATTTAGAAAGAATGATAAAGATTCCAAAATGCAATTGAAAATTTCTTCAAATTTGGAATTTGAATATAGTTTAAAAAGAATGTCCCAATCAGGATTTGATGAAGATGAAATTCTTGAAGTTTACAAATTGAACAACAATGATGAACACAAAACCTGTGTTGAATTGACAAATCAATTAGGTCCTAAAATTGAAGTAATTGAAGAAGCAGAAAGTCAGGATATTTGGCAACAAGAAATTGAAGGTCTTGAAATAACTGGAATCCCAATAAAATATGAGAAAAACACAGCAACCATCAAATTGGATCATGATTCTTTGAATGTAAAGGTATTTAAAAGTGATAATTATCCAAATGAATTCCCCGGTATTCAAATTATTGTTTCTAAATCGGGATATAGTTTGGCAAATTATATCAAACTTTCAATGGTTAGACAATTATTGGAATATTTACAAAGTTATGTTGGTGAATGTATGATTTATTCAATCATAGAATGGTTGAATGAAAATGTTACCAAAATTATCAATAATCCAGGTCCATTAGTAACAGAAAAGGTAACCAAAAAGAAATCTCTTGTTACTTCTTCGGTGGTTAAAGGGAAAAGAGCAACTGAGAAGGTATCGTTTATATCAGCAAAAGATATTGACAATGTTAAACAATCATATACTTCAAGAACATCAACTGCAGACTATCAAAAAATGTTGACAGAAAGACAGAAACTTCCAGCATTTGCCAAAAAAGAAGCTTTGATATCCGCAATCAATCTGAGTCAAGTCACATTAATCACTGGTGAAACTGGTTCTGGTAAATCCACTCAAGTTGTTCAATTCATCATGGATCATTTATATGAAAAGGGTGACTTCAAAACCAAGATTGTATGTACCCAACCAAGAAGACTTTCTGCGATTAGTTTAGCTGATAGAATATCCAAGGAAAGAACTGATAATTTGGGACAGGAAACTGGGTATATCATTCGTGGTGAGAACAAAACAGGTAAAAATACGAGAATTACATTTGTCACCACAGGGGTTCTTCTAAGAATGTTACAATCATCCAAAACAAATGGAATTTTGGAAAACATTGGATATATTTTAATTGATGAAGTTCATGAACGTTCCGTTGACGCTGATTTCTTGTTAATTTTATTGAAAAAAATGATGAAAGGATTTCCAAAATTGAAGATTGTTTTACTTTCTGCAACTATAAGTATTGAAACCTTTGTCAACTTTTTTTCTAAACCATTGAATCCTATACATATTGAAGGTAGAACATTCCCAATTGAAGATCATTATTTGGATACTATTTTATCTTCATTGGATTATAAATTCCAAAATGCAGATGGTGAGTATATCAATCCCCTGGCAGATTCACACTTTTTTAAATCAGGAAATATCAATTACGAATTAATTGCCAAATTGGCAAATTATATTGACAAAAAATTGACAAGTGAATCAAATTCGGGATCGATATTGATATTCTTACCTGGTGTACTTGAAATCACGCAAACCATTAGACAAATCAATAAGGAAAACTCAGACTTTATAACATTGCCACTTCATTCTGGATTAACTTCAGCAGAACAGAAATTGATTTTTAAAACCCCACCAAAAGGGAAAAGAAAAATTGTTGTGTCAACCAATGTGGCTGAAACTTCGATCACTATACCTGATTGTGTATCTGTCATTGATACTGGACGTTCCAAGAATTTATTCTTTGATCACAAATTAAACACCACAAAATTAATTGAAGATTGGTGTTCACAAGCTGAAGTTCGTCAAAGAAGAGGTAGATCAGGTAGAATTGCTTCTGGTGTTTGTTATCACTTATATACAAAGGAAACATTTGAGTTTATGGCATTACAACCAATCCCGGAAATTAAACGTACAAGATTGGAAAATCTTTACTTGATTGTCAAATCAATGGGGATTTCCAACGTTGATGAATTTTTATCAAGCGGGTTAGATGCTCCTGATAAGTCATCTTTAGGTAAAGCCAATCAAACATTACATGAAATTGGAGCTTTACAAGACAATCGATTGACTAAATTGGGTAATTATATCTCTTATTTACCCACTGATCCACAAAGTGCAAAGTTATTAATTATGGGATGTATTTTTGGATGCCTAGATGTTTGTTTGACCCTTTCAGCAATTAGTTCCACAGGTAGTCCATTCATTAATAATTATGAGCAGAGGGATAAATTAAAACAAATCCAGAAGCGATTTAGTAATGGGCAAGGTGATTTTATAAGTATGGCAAATGCGTATGATGCATATATGAATGATAAATCTAAGAAATTTTTGAATGATAATTTCTTATCTTATACCACAATTAAAGATATCACATCTACCAGATCCCAATACTTGTCCTTATTAACTGAATTAGGATTTGTCCCAAGAAAATCATCATCACAAGATGTTAACAACAAGAATAGCACAAATTGGACATTGGTCAAGGCAATTGTGGCTGGTTCTTTCTACCCTCAAATTGCAAGAGTCCAATACCCTGATCCCAAATATTTCAAGTCCAGTTCTGGGTCAATTGAAATTGATCCCGATGCTCGTCAAATCAAGTTCTGGACCAAGAATACTGAACAAAGTGTGGATTCATTACCTGCATCAAGGGTGTTTATTCATCCATCTTCGGTTTTATTCAATGATAAGAACTCTGATTTTACTGTGCTTGATGATGAAATGCTTTCAAAAATTAGTAATGAAGATGGAACTATAGATGTGGAAAAAGCAAGACAAATGATTGATTTCAAAACTCCTCAATTACCTAAATCATCCACTTCTTCTTCTTCTTCATTATCCAAGGATTCATTTATTTCCTTCAAATCTTCTCATTTAACAACAAAGCTTTACATTCGTGATATAACCCCAACAAATCCATTATCGATATTATTATTTGGGGGTGACTTTAGTTATGATTTATCGGGGGTCAATAATGGTCAATTAAGTCATGGTATTGTTATTGATAATTGGTTACCTATTAGAACTTGGTGCAAAAATGGTGTTTTAATTAAACATTTAAGAAAAATCTTGGATTCTTTAATTGATGCAAAATTATCAAATCCTGGACAAGTAACCGATTTTGATGATGATGTTTTTGAAGTAATTCAAAAGATTATAAATTTATAGAATAAGTTAATAGAAATAATTAATAGATCTCTCCTATGGTGGAGGAGGTTCTTTACTGTATATACCTTAGCTCGCACGACATGTTTGCGACATTTGCGACATTATGGTTTTTTCATGTAGAATTTTTTTTTTTTCTATTCACACCGAAAATAAATTCCAACCAAAACAAAAACCTTCAATAAAACAAGGTAGTTACTAATACTAAAAAAAAGGGGAGAGGTGATCAATACATAATGGATCAATCAACGTCTAATATCCCACCAACTTCATCTGCATCATCATCGTCAATTTTCCAACAATCACAGGATAGGAATAATGCAGGTGGAAATGGTGGTGGTGGTGGTGGTGGTTCAACTCCAACACCAGAAGCTGAACTTAATCCTCAAAAAGTGAAAATATTACTACTGAAATTAAAAGAAGAAATGATATTAGCAAAGGAAACCAGTAATGAAAATGAAAAAAGAAAACATTTGGAAACTGTAGAAAAGATTAAAAGAATATTAGTGAAATATCAACAACAACAAAAAGCAAGAAGTGCCAACAATAATACCCCAAATAATACTACTACCAACAACACCAATGTTAATAACACAACCAACAATGTTACTGCTATCAATAGTAGCAACGCTGTGAGTAATAATAATAATAATGGTGGAAATGATGAAAGTTCTGTCACTCCTTCTTCTAGTCAACAACAATCAAATAATCAAACACAAGTGCAGTCATCTAGTCAACCCCAGGTTGCAACCCTGCAACAACCAGCATCTAGCCTGCCACAACCTTCCAGTCTGTCACAACCTTCATCAGGTCAAACACCAATACAAGCTCAACCAACAAGTTCTTTATCAACAACAACAACAACAGCAACAACAACGGCAAGTGAAGCAGCACCAACCGTAGTAGCACCAACCGCAAGTGTACCAACAACAACTGCTCCAGCAACAACTGCTCCAACTACAACTGCAACAACAACTGCACCACCAACAACATCAGCAAACACACAAACATCGTCTACAGCAATCGAATCTCCAAAACCACAACGACCAGCTGCACGACCACAACAACAAGTTACAATTGAGAAATATAATCACGTAAGAAATACATTAAAGACTTTGTTTGATAAGGTCAAGGCTTTGGAAACCACCAAGAATAGCGATGGTACAACGGAATCCAAGAGGGGAGAAATCGACAAACAATTAATTGAGATTCGTAATCAGATGCAAAATTACCATACTGCTGCTCTACGTATGAGAAATATATTAATTGAACAAGGTAGATTATCTGCCAATTCAACCCCAGTTAATAGTACTCCAAATACAGCAGCATCAACACCAACTATTGAAAAGACAAACTTGATTAAAGCAGAAGAACTAAAACCAAATACCAAACAACAAGTATTAACCGTTCCTGTTAATAACTCCAAGACAAAACAAAAAGCACAATCCACCACTAGTATACCATTAAGTTCCAGTTCAAAAGTTGTCAGTCCAGCTCCAAATGCTGCTACCACTTCTGCTACTACTACTACTACTACTACTACTGGTGCTTCAACATTATCACGAGCTGCAAGTACTGCGAAATTAAATCGTCCAAATGTAACACAAACTCCAACATCGGCCACCACACCAACTACAACAAGTAATTTATCTACCATTAGTAGTAAACCACCAGCTGTGGATCCTAATGTAACTCCAAGTAATATCCCAGATAATGATGGTCGAGTATTAACCAAGAGAAAATTGACAGAATTGATAAATAATATTGCTGTCGATCAAGGAGATGTGAAAATCCCAGTAGATAATGATGTTGAAGATATATTATTGGATTTAGCCGATGATTTTGTACGTAATATAGTGGAATTTAGTGGAAGATTGGCAAAACATAGAAAATTGGATAAGATTGATCTTAGAGATGTACAATTGAATTTGGAAAGAAATTGGGGTTTAAGAATTCCAGGATATTCAACTGATGAAATTAAAGCAGCTAGAAAATGGCAAGCTAATCCTGAATATATTGAAAAATTAAATGAAGTTGCAAAATCAAATAATAAAGAATAAATAGGTATCTAATGCATGTATTATTATTATTACTTCTGTAAGCTATAGTTTCCATGAAGGATTTGTAATTTTGATTCTTCAATCAATGAATCAAGATAATCTTCAAGCAAGCTATCGGATATTTTAGTAAGATCCAATTTATCTTTTGGAACCATGAGGTTTAGCAATGTTTTAATTCTTTGAAAACTCAACAGGGTGATATTCTGTAGCATAGTACGAAGGTAGGGTTCAACCAAACTTATTTCAGAAAATTTAGCTGATGATTGAGTAGATGGGTTATTATCACTGGGTGTGAAATTGGTTTGTATATCATACTCAGCTTGTTGGTTTTGTGAACCAGGATTGTTCTCCTCTTCCGGCTCATCATCATCATCATCATCATTTACAATGTACAAGGTTTTGGTTAATTCCATAAGAACTCCCTCTTTAACCCAATATGATAAACCTTTTGTTACCATATACTCAGACATACTCAACGTTTGTGCAATATGACTAACTGATAATTCATTTTCTTGTTCATTAAATAAAGAAATTATTGCAGCTTTATCTGGAGTCACATTAAATTCTTTAGCATGATTTTTGAACTCAAGTTGTAACTTAACTGACCCTAGACTTGGAACAAATTTCAAAGTTCGTCCTTGTTTCTCTTGAACAAATTTTTCTTTAAAACTTTGGAATTGCTTTTCAATTTCATCGGGTATTTTGAAATTATGTTGATCGGGGTTGATATTATCTAATACTGTGGGCCAGTATAAATGAGACAAAACCGATGTGTTGAATGAACCACCTTCATTTACTAGTAATTCATTCAAGTGCCTACTTTCCTTGATATCACGAATCATAACATCAAGAGTCGTGAAATTCTGCTTACCAAATCTGGCCTTTAGCAAATTCAAATTGGATTCAACTTCTTCAACATCATAGTTTTTCAAGTTAATCAACTGCTCTCCAAACAACCTAGTGAACTCGTCAATGAAAATTTCTTTTGAATCAAATATGGAAATCAAAGACTCAATGATGTCACTGACTTTTCCATTCTTGAAATCAGGTAATGCATCCACAGGATCAGGAACCCAATTCAAATCCAATGAATCTTCTAGCATATCCTTGGAATGAGATGATCTTGAACGATAATTACTTGGTGCCCTTAATTCTTGGGCCAATTCAATCAAGTCATTATCAGGGGAATTATCAAGCAATCCCCGAACTAATTTGATAATTATATCCTCTCTTGTTTTCAAATATTTTCTAATCGGCCTTACTACTTTATCTAGCAACACTCCCTTCGGGTCAACTATTAGGAATGACTTTATAGTTTTGGTGTATGTAGTGATCACATCAATGGTATTTGCCCCTGCATGCAATAGGTTCTTGTTACAATAATCAATAAAGCTTGCCACCAAATTTGTTCTTTGGATGGCTTGTGAATTGACTGAAAGATCAGTTACATAGGAAAGTAAATTCTTCGGCACGCCATAGTCCTGATGATTAAACTTATTCTTCAGTAGACAATAATGTAACTCATTGAGGGCGATTTGTGAATTGGGGTAATTCAAAATCATTGAATATATTTCTTTGATTCGCAATGCAACCAACTCATCGTGTGCAATTTTAACTAATTCATACAAGTAAATATTGTTCATAGTATCTGTCAAGGTAGATGCTGTGGTATAATGTATAACAATGTAGAAATTTGGGTAGATTTCATCTTGGATGAAACTATTCAATGGCCCCAACAACGGCTTGTCCCAAATACCTGTACTTAACAATAGTGTGTGTTGTTTTATTTTTTGAACTGAAAGTTTGATCACTATTTCATTCAATAGAGTCGACATATTTATCGACACCAAGGTTGATATTATATCAATCAAATTTAAAGCATTAGTTGACAATGGATTACTCAAAGTGGGTTTTATAAACAACGACTCTTCAAAGAACTGGTTCATGGTTGCTTTGAATGAGGTTCTGTCCAACAAATTAGACGATATGATAAAGCTAAGCTTTCTGTTAAAGATCTTGTTTGTATTATCAGTAATGTTTAAATATTCAAATTGTGAGTGGTAGTAGTGTAATAGAATTTTAATAACATCAATATACTCGAGAAACGATAAATTTGTTAAGGTATCAAAATAATCTAACAATTTAATGTTAATGGTATTGATGTATAATTCAATGAATTGTAGTTGATTCTTTTCTTCTTTGAGACATGAACGTATAGCTGACTTCACTCTTTGTAATGGTTCTGCAAGATTTGATAGTAATGGAGTTGTAGATGTGCCGTCATCAGAACGTTTGATAAAGTTGGATGGAACGTGTGGGTGCAACCAATCTAGTAGGATCTGGATATCATTATCAAAATCCGAAGCTCTATCAGATAGATCAGATAGATTAGGGAACAGTATGATTGATGATATCAATTCTTTGGTGATATCTACTTGCATGTTTATATTATTGGCCAATCAATCAGTGTTTGAAGTATTTGGCAACACTCTTTCTTGGTTGTAAAGTTTCAGATAAATGGTAAACAAAACAAAAAAGAAAATTGGAGATCAAAAAGTACACAAGAAAAAAAAAATAATAATATGGGTGTATGTGTGAGTTTTTTTTGATCCAGGGAACACTACTTATTAACCCTAATTTGGGAATTCTTCATCAAGCAATAAAAAGCAATATCCACAACCTTTTTTTTTTTTTGAGGTTCTTTTTGTATAATAACAACCAATTTATAGATAACACATACACGTGAAGAGTTGGCAACGTGAATTTTTTTTTCTTCTTCTTCTTACAACCATGGTATGTGTTGCCAAAATTCTAATCAAACCTTGTCCATTGTTGTTTATATTCTCCTGTTAAGGAGGCGAAAGGGTAATCCTAAATGGACGCAATCAAGAACAAAATACTAACATTGTTCAAGTCAAATAAAGGACGTTTACAAAATCAATTCTGTGAATTGACCGGAGTCACTATACCTACAGCAAAGAAGTATTTGGAGAAAACAAGATATGACCTAGCAAGAGCAGTTGATGATTATTTCAACAATCACCTGAGTAAATCCACCAAGGTTAATATAGCATCTACCGTTGAGAAATCAGATCCCAAGGTTATTACGGCATTGAACGCGATATTTGACAAATATAAAGATCCAAATGACAACAACCAAATAGGTATCGATGGTACTTTGCAGTACTTGGAAGATTTGGAGATCACCCCAGAAGATTTATCATCTTTAACATTAGCATATTTATTGAAATCGCCTAGAATGGGGATTTTTTTAAGAGATTGTTTTGTCAAAACATGGGAGCATTTTGATTGCATAGATATCCCTTCCATGAAAGCATTTTTAACAAAATTTCATAATTCCTTGGTTAACGGAGAAGAAAAATATCTCGACTCCACAACGGGGGAACCTGCAACATTTCGGAAGTTGTATGATTTCACATTCAAATTTTCCTTGGAACTGGAACATCAGAAAGCGTTGGATTTTGAAATATCGATTGAGTATTGGAGATTGCTAATCCCGGTTTTAATTCGTCAATACACCCAAGAGAACAATCCAATTGATGAGGAATATGAAAACAAGGTCAACGAAAGGATTGAACAATGGTACAAATTCTTAACCGAAAGTGATTACATCACCAAGAAATCAATAAGTCAGGATAGTTGGTCGATGTTTTATTTGTTCTTAAAAGAAGTGATTTTACCAGACCCAGAGAATTTTAAAGATTATGACGAAATGGCAGCTTGGCCAAGTATAGTTGATGAGTATATAGAATATTTACGAGATACTGAATTGTTGACGTGAATTAAGAAAGGAAAAGAAAAGAAAAGAATGAAATGTGTATTATACGAAAATGCCTTATATATATATATATATAAAGTGGGCACAACAGGTAAATAAACGATGAAAATAAAAACATAAAGAATAAAACAATTAAGCAGAATAATAAGATACTCTTATCCCAAAAAAAAAAAAAAAAAAAAAAAAAAAATAAAAAAAAAAAAAAAAAAAAAAAAAAAAAATATAAAAAAAAAAATAAGAAAAAAAAATAATGGAAACTGGATTTCTTTAAAGCTAAAAAAGTATTAGAAACAGAAAAAGGCAGAGTATGGAAAGAAAGGAAAGAATAGTTGTA